>JANTPZ010094770.1:0-19021 GCA_025593235.1 Vachellia pachyceras | reverse complement strand
GATGTGGCTAAGAGAGGTGGGAGAACAGTGACTTTTTGTGGGACCGACACATAAAAAGTAACAGACGTTTGTTCATGTTAACGGTGTTTTTGTTTTTTTCACCATTTTTGTAACGTTAGTTGTATTTTTGCTCCTTCCAAAATTTAATAATGTCAAACGCTCATCACAGAAAACCTAATTGTTAAAATTGCACCTTAACCCTTCGTTAAATAGAGGTAATAAGCTTCAATATTTTTATATATTTTAGTACATAAACTTAGTCTATTATTATCATTATTGGCTTAACTGGGTTTAATTGGTTAATTGATATGTAAAAAGAAAATTATATCATTTTTTAGGAGTTTTGAATATCTATTGGATTAAATTATTTTTTTGTTTTGTGCAGATTAAAAAGAAAAGAAAAGAAAGAGGAAGTCCAAATCTCTAATATTCACATACACTTGGACCCCCATTATTTCATGCTTTCTCATTATCCAATTATGAGCCAAATCATTCAGAGGTGATCACTCACATATTGGGCCAAAAATTATGAATTCATTATCCAATACCCCAACAACCTATCTCCATTTAATTATAGACACAGCCACCACATTTCCAGCTTTGGATTCACGCACACAATCATCAATTAAGGGATTCCACCCTTATTCATTCATTATTGGGCCACATGTTCCAGCCCACATACCACAAATCCTGATATTCCCTAAATCCATTTCCAACCGCCGAGTGCACAGAGGGGGATTCCAACACGCAACGGTGGAAGCTTCATTCATCAATTCTAATCGTCGCACAGTTCATTTTCTCGCACCCATTCACTCTGCCAATTCATATATCATCCATTCTTCAATTCCATTCATTAATTGAAGCCGCCACTTCAATTTCCCTCTGCTTCGCTTTTCCATCTTCGTCCCATCGAGCACACACCTCCAGCGATGCCATTAAATTTCAACTTCAGCTGCCTCATTCTCAGTCACACGCACAACCTTCATCCGTTCATTTCCACCAACGATGGCCATGGAATTTCAGTGCAACGGTGAAGATGATTTTTCAACAATGAGTGGCTAATTGCATTGTCCAGCGGTGATGAAAAGCTAACCGGAGTCCATGAGCAATTAAGGGAGTTTTCTAAATTTTAATTTTACTTTCCAATTTTTTGTATGTGCAAATTGTAATTCTAGGTTGCTAGAGGTTATGATTTGTATGTATGAAAAAGGATTATTGTCGGTTGATGTAATTTGGATTGTGATACTTGTGTTAGATTGGTACTTTGGATTGTGATTGGACTATAGCTCTATTGTTATTCAATTGCTTTCCTTTATTCTCTTGAATTCAATTGATTTGCTAGGTTTCTAAGAATTATTGGATGTAAAGAAGATCTTTTATAAATCTAACACGAGCTGAGCACTTAAGATATTCCTAATTGATTAAATTGAGTCTAGGTTTAGATTATTTTAAAAGGTTAGGAATATTGATTAGTAAGGGTCGTTGCTAGTCCTTGTGCTTAGTTAAAAGGAGAACTCAATATTAAAATTGGACAAGGAAGGTTAGTGGATTCAATCACCTAGGACATTCATTTTATAGAATTTAAGTACAATTTTTAGTTTAATTAGATAGTGAAAAAAACCTCACTCAATACTACTTGGTTAATTTGTTATTTTCCTTAGATTATTTGGTAATTCAATATAGATTCCACGTAGAGATCGATCTAGGTTAGTGCCATTATATTATATTCTAACTTAATTTTATTTGATACCCCCAACAAAGGCTTACGAAGAGGCTAGAAAAAGGACCCAGAAGAAGCCGGGGCAAAACGGCGCCTTTTTGCTGATGCCAAAGCGCCTCCAATGTGTGACCCATTTCTCCTTCATCAATTCACAGCCGCCGCACCGTTTGTCAGTTGATGTTTCCCGACGACACAGAGGGGCTTTATCTGGCGAGGGCGCGATTTCAGCCCTTTTCAGGGCGTTCTCTCTCGAAAATATACATATGAGCATGGAAAACGTTTTGAAACGAAAAAGAAAACAAAGAGAAAATGAGGACAATTATCTCGTTTTGAACTCAAGTTCTACCTCCTCCGACGACGAGCCATTGATCCGATGAGAAGATGGAAGATTGAACAAAACAAATACATACATGTATATATGCAGTCAAAATACGTATAGGCAGATTCATACACATGTGGTTTTCGAAACTGAGAAAGTATGAATGCGAAATTTGAAATCTAATAATTTTTGAAATTTCAAAACCGTTCCTTCTCCGGCGAGAAGCCATAAATCCTGGCCCAAGCCCTCAAATTGACAAAAAAGATTCAATTATATACTCATATATACACACATACACACAGATTCAAGCATACTGATTCCACACGCAGATTGAGGAACACAGAAATTCATATTCATTATGGACCGGATTCAAGAACGGATTCCAGAACGCCCAAAAAAAATTCTAGCAACTTTTAGATGCAACTTCGGTTTGTTATAATTGTACGGAAGAATGGGCGAAAACCCTGTAGAATGAGATTTTTTTATAAAATTTAAGTGAACTTTTATAATATATAAACTTTTCCATTATATAAATAAGTTTTCACATATTCAACTATAATTTTGTAATGGTTCAATATTGTGGTCATATATATTGATCTAAAGCAATTTGAATGAGCTTTTTAGAATGATAACAATCTTCAAGTGGTCATATATTTCATTCACATTGATCCAAAGAAAAGTGGATCTTTATGGTCAAATATTCGATTAAGACATTTATGGTAGTAGAACATAGATATTGAAAATAAATATGATTTTTCAGTAGTCGTAAATTTAAATTTATCAATCATAATTTAGATTGAGGTAATAAAAGAAATTCATAGAATATGAAATGCAATATAACAATAAAAAAAATGTATGTTGACAGTTAATCTCATGCCTTCAAGACAATCAAAATTAAAACTTTATGGCTTCGGGCCATTTTTATTCTCATTACTTTAGGCCAATCAAACAAATCAGGAGGAGAAATTAATGCCATATAATTTCATTATAGAAAATCAAGGCTATACAACTTCTAGCCATTTAATAATATAACGAATAAAATTTATATAGCTTCTGGCTATATAATCTCATAATAAAAAATTAAGATAGAAAATAAAAATATATGACTTTTGGCATTTTATCTCCGGGATAAAAGTTATATATGGCTCTTGGCCATAAGATGTAATATAAGAATGTATACGACTTCTAGTCATATATCATAGAATCAAATGAATATGGTTTCTGACTATATTAAAAAGAAATATGACTTCTAACAATTTATCAATATGATAAAAGTTGTACATGGCTTCTACCCATAAGATAGAATATAAAAATGTATATGACTTTTGGTCATATAGCATAAAATCAAAGGAATATGATTTATGACAATAAAATCTCAAAATTAGATAATTAAAGAAATATGATTTCCTGTCATATTATATCAAAATAAAAAATAAAAGAAATATGACTTCTGATCATATAATTTATGAATATAAAATTAGAGGTACATGACTTCTGATCATAATAAAATAACAATATCAATAGTATATGCCCACACACACACACACATGAACTTGTAAATGAGATTATAATAAGAAAGTAATAATAATCTCCAATCTAAGCCATGGAATCCGACGTTTAAAACGATCGATAAAATATTCATTTTAATTCCATATAGTGGCTAAGATTATCTCAGATGGATCGATATTAAACAAATGTACAATAAAAGAAAGTAGATGAAATCATTAAAATAACTATGGGGGAAGTATACCTTCATCAGAGCTCTCGTGTTGATAACATATTATAAAGTAAGAGAATTTGGGATAAGGGATAAGAGAATAAGAAAAGAGGAAATGGGAGAGCAATTCTCATTCACTTTCTATATCATGTATGCCATGTACAAAGCATTATTCATAGGTTTCTAAGAGTGACATTCAAGAGTCATAAACAATGAATAGCATAATGAGTATAGATGAATATACATTGTAACTCTATATACATTGAATAACTCTTTAGTTTCTCAATGATAATTCATGTATAGTATTTATGACTTAGGAAATCAAAAGTCTATGGACATCCACTATTTTAATGTATTTATAACAAAATTCTTATTTTTTTTAAAGAAACTATCGGAATTAAAGTTACCATTAAAAATAAATTAAAAACATCAATAATAAGAATTTGAAACACAAATGATCATTACAGCGATGCAGCTAACTGCTTCAACAAATAGATATAAATTAGGGTTAATACAATATTTCATCAATCAAACTTACTCTCATTTTTATTTTAGTTTTTCAAATTTAAAAGATTTTTCAAATTTTATTTTGTTTAAAATATTAATTTCTATAATCTAATAAAAATCTTAACTATTTTACCTATGATGAATTAAAATCAAAATGAAAAAAATTGAGAGAACCGATACTGCATTAAGGGCTTGTTTGGAAGCTATTTTGAAAATAACTTTTACAGATTTTGAGGTAAAACCTAGATTTTGGAGAATAGATTTTGGAAAATAAATTGTACAGATTTCGAGGTAAAACCTAGGTTTTGAAAAGTGATTTATGTTTGGGAAATTTATTAGCTTTTATGGATTCCGAGGCAAAAAAGTGGGTAGAAAAGAGGAAAGAAAAAGAATGAAAAGTATGAAATAAGAAAGAGAAAAAAGAAAAAGTATGGAAGATGAGAGAGAAAGAAAAAGTAGGAAAGAGGAAAGAAAAAAGAAGGAAAAAAGTAGGAAAGATGAAAGAAAAAGAAGGAAAAAGTAGGAAAAGAGAAAAAAGTATGAAAGAAAAAATCTAGGTAAACCTAGGTTTCAAACCGATGTTTTGTAACCAAAATAGTTTTTTAGAAAATTTTTTATACTTAAACAAAACCTAGATTTTAGATAAAATCAAACTTAGATTTCAGTAAGTGATGACAAACAAACCCTAAAAGTACAAATTACTATACATAAATTGTACATGAGAAGGATTCGAAGTGGCATAATAGAAGGAGGATACGGAATTAAAGTAGGGAGCACTACTTTTGTAATTGCACGAACAGAGAGAGAAAGAGAGAGCTGAGACATTATCGCGAAGACGAAGATGACTCTGGTTTTCTTCATCGCTGACCAATACTTCCAAAAGCTGAGCCTCTCTCTCTCTATGCTTCCTTGGATTCTATTGTGCCTGTTTGGGAAGCCATTTTTTCAAACGGTGCATGTAAACCGAGACAAAACCATCTCGAAATCTGTAAAAACCATCTCGAAATTCATAAAAACCATTTTGAAATCCGTAAAACCATCTTGAAATTCCCAAAATGCCTCAAAATCTGTAAAATCCATTTTCCCAACGGAATTCCCAAACAAGCACATTATCTGTAGCCGTCCCTCCGATGAGGGGATACATATACGGGGCCTTGCCTTTTCTTCTGGCCACATATATTTACCGATCAGCCACTGGATAGATGGACGACAATTAAATTACTACATTTTATTTAAAAAGATAAAACGGTAATTAAATTACTACATTTTATTTAAAAAGATAAAAAACAAGGGTTGATGTCCTATTTTTTTTGCCTGAAAGATTGCATTCAAAAATAATATTATCTTATAAATTTTTTAGGTGCAATGCCACCCCTAGACATTTATATATTGAAGTAATTTTACGTCGATTTATCATTCACCTTAAGTTTGATCATTAATTAATTAAATATGTTGAGTGAGCAGATTCATATGTTTTCCACATCATTTTTATCAAGGAAGATATATCTTCAATTTTCTCATTACGGTACAAGTTACTTTAGTTTCTTTTTTTTTTTTTTGGCTCTAATCAATTAGATGAGATGCATTTTCTTAAAGTTTTCATTATTTATAAATTTAACTTGTAAAAAGTTGAAGCTTATGATATATGGACTTGTTAAATAAGCATAATTGCTCAATTAACAAACAAACTTAACTTGAATAATAGCTGTAATGAAATTGCTATGATTTAAAAACTTTCGCAACACACATTGCATATGGGTAAAAAATTTCAAGATAACAATGCGCTTAAGTGAAAAGTTTAGAGGGCAAAATTTTTTTACATAAACAAAAAAAAAATGATTTAGATACAATGTGGATTGGTTCAGTATATTTGATCAATTAACGTTAAAACTTAATATATGTAACAGTTAATTAGATCAAAATTGCTATGATTTGAAAACATTCGACATTGCTTTTCAAAAAGTTTCTAACATAACATTTTTGCTAAGTGAAAACATTCAAAGCAAAATTGGACCTTAACCTAAAAGAAATAAACAATATAAGATAAGAAATAAATTTAAAAAAGTAATTATAAAATCAAAATTGAAAAATAGTAATAAGATTGAAATAAAAATTTTAAGAGTTAAAATACGGAAAAAATTGAAAGAAAGAATTAAAAAGGATGAGTAAACGTTTTATCATTCGATCAAAAAATTGTTTGAATTATTATTTTATTTATCATTCCAAACATTTCGTTAATTTCAATATCTAGAGCCCATACTCTACTTTCATACACTACTTTCTCTCTATATTGGCATTTACCTCTAAAGTGGTGGTCCAAAGATTTTTTTCATCAATTTTGCTAAAAATATAGTTAATAAACACCTTATTCAAATTATTTAAGGTTAAATTTTCAAAAAATTGAAATATTTTAAAATATTATATCTATCATTTATATTTCATCCAAATATAATTCATATTTCCTTAAAGTTATAATTTCCTTTTTATGTTGTAATTTTATTTTTATGCAGAAATCTCAATGTGCATTCCCCCAATATGGCCTTTGTGTCACCTCCTATTTTCCCCCTCTTTTATTATTATAGATCACTTATGAATCTTTCTTGGGCCTTAGATATCGAAGTTTGTCCAAAATTTTGAACTAGAATTTTTAAAAACGGAAAAGACGCCGGTACTGTTCACAGTGCCATTTTCCAGTTTTCTGGTCCAACTTTGAAAAATCATAACTAATTTTAGAAAAATCGAAACTAAGTGATTCCAATTTCTAAATTTTTATTGTTAAGTTAACTATAGGGGAAAAATACTCATGGGTTCCAATTATTGTCCATTTGATACAGTTTATTCAAAAACCACATACTCTCCGAAATGGTTCACTCCAGTCTTCCAGATTTTACCTCAATCTTTGGAAAATCATAACTCTCAAAATACATATCCAAATTTCGAAAAATTTATATCATTTTAAATCTTAGGATGTGTAGTTTCTGACTAAAAAATTTCAGCCCATTTGGAGCTTGTTTTCTATTTTTAACTGTCACTTGAAACATATTCATTTTTCAGGGCCTTTGGAACCCCTTTAGCTTTGAAAACAAATTTTCTTAAAAATTCACCAAAACCTCTTTTTGGTTCATTACTTGCCTCTAATATGCATGATCATTCCCTTATCCTTCCTTGTTAGTTTTAGTCCATTTTCATGCATATACCATTACCTATTCATATGGTTCCTTCTTGGGATGTTTAGGGGTTACAATCATAACCAACATCAAGAGAGTATATCATCTTAAATATGTACACAAAACCATGCAAACAATGGCAACCACTTCTTGCATCAAGGACCTTTTCCTTACCCTTGCTAGAACATGTTCCTACATGGTTAGTTGGGGGAGGATGAGATTTGAAAATCCCAATAACAAAACCACATAATCATAACAAAGTGAATGTGCATGCATGATTTTATGGCATGTGCATGAATACATAAACATGTGACACATCAAACTTTACTTTAGCATGCATATGGCCATAGCACAAAAGTCACATTTCATACACAAATCATGCACTTTCTCATCATAAAAGTTCTTATAACATTCATAAATCATTTTCTTAAACATAAAAAGAGATTAGTAGTTTTGCTACATCAAGATCATAGATTTCCTTTAATCCAACTTCCAAAGTGTTCTTGGTTCTTTTTCAAGATGCTCTTGGGAACTCTTAAACCCCTAAAAATCATGGCATAACATCCACATGAACATGCCATCATCAAAATGCAACAAAACTTGCAAAACACATAAAACCCCCATTTTGGTTTTCTAAGTGTCCTACAAGTTCAAGAGTTGATTTTTATGGCCCTTTAAGCTTCTAAAATCCATCTTTTAGCTTTACCCTACACAAAACATCATTTTGAAGCCAATGGAACCATTAAAATGCTCAAAAACACATCCTTTCTATTTTTTTCTTTAGCTTGGACGAAAATAGTAAAAATAAGGAAAGGAAGGGTTTTTTAACTTTTCTACTCTTTTTTAATTCCAATTTTACCCTTGGTTGACTTTTGACATTTTTTGCCAACATTGACTTTTTGGTGAACTTTGACCAAATCACCAAAATATCCTTATTATTTGATGACACTTTGAGCCCTAGATCTTTTAGTCGAAATGACCATTTTGCCCTTATCATGTAGGCCAAATGACCATTTTACCCTTAGTCATTTCCACTTAGACATCCCAAGACTAGGGACTTAGTCAATTATGATCTTTCTTTCCTTTAGGCATTTTCCTCTATATTTTTCCTTATTTATGGGCCCTAGATTATCACATAAGTAATTGGTCTAGCCTTTAGTTCAAGTTACAGAAATGCGGATATTACAACATTGGCAACACCTGCTCTTCTCCTATACATACTTTTCTTTTTTTGTCAAAACAGACAATTTTATTGCCACCAAAACAATCATTACAATCATTAATAGCCGAAGCCAATAAACTCTCACCAAAGCCTATCAATACAACCTATCACTTTGGTTGTGAGTTTTACTGGAAAACTCCTTAACCATCATAATTACTTCCTCATTCACTTCATGCCTTGCTTTATGATAGAATCCTCCTAAGTATCCATTTAGACCAGGTGCCTTGGTTTCACGTAGATGAAATGATGCCTTCATTATTTCTTCTGTTGTTCCTTCTTTTTCCAGCATCCTGTTATCTTCTTGTATCACAGTGTGTTCTACATATTATAGGACTTCCTCCATATCTCTTCTTCCATTCTAGGAGAAAAAATTTCGGATTATTTTTATCCCTTAACCCTTGAAAAAAGTTTTAAATAGGTGAATGACAAAGCGGACCACCCAAGACTTTTCATTCATCCATGGACTCTAATAACACCTTCCCGGCCAACTGTTGGATGGTGACACATTGATCTATCTACGTCAATTGACAAGTTTTCTTCTTCAACAGTAATCTCCTCATAGTTCCACCAAGGTCTGTCTTCTCTGTTTTATTCAACGTCTCCATCAATAACTTAAGGCCCAACGTCACATCACCCATGGATGGCCGTTCATTCCAATTATTGGCTAAGCACTCCAATGCAATTTAGTGTATGCGTTTAAGCACTCAGTTGCTATGCTCTTCCTGATGAATGGATGCACCGTTTCCTAATTTATAAGCTCTTTTTCCTAATTTTTTGGACATTTGCATAATTTTAAGAATTATGTATCCTCTCATTCCTTTAGATTACTACTCAGAAAGAGGTTTTTAAAACCAATAATTAATTACTTTTTGAGGCATTTTTCTCAAATAAATATCATGGTCCTTAAAAATACCTTAGGAGCCTCTTTCCATTTTTCAAGATTTTATTGAATTTCTGGAATTTTTTAATGTCTAGATTTTTACAAGATATTTTCTATTATTTACACTTTCACCTAAACGTCTCATATTTACATTTTTGGCCTGACTAACTCTTCCCTCACTTTGGCTCATTTGAACTCTAGATTTCTTTCTTTATTTTTTTAGCAAAAGACAAAATGATATTAAAGTAATAAGGGGCTGAGGTAATCCCGTCATCCTTAAGTATTTTTCAAATACACCCATCACCCGAAAGTATTTTATGGTGCATCCAAAACCCTAAAAAAATTTTCAGCACCATAATTATTTTTTGTGGGTCTAAAATAAAATGTTTTTACTGCATCCAATACCAAAGTATAAAAATATTTTAAAGTACTAGGCAAATTTTAAAAATACTTCAAGGTATTTGATACATTACAAAATACTTTAGAGTGCTTAATGCACCTTGTATACCAAGAAATAATAACAGCTACAAAATTCCAATAAATTGAAGGAAAATGAAAACATATATATACCTATTGAAATAACTGACATGTTCTACCCCCACATGAGAAAGATACTAATATTCTCATAGATAACATTGGGGACATTTACGTGAGTAGTAGCGTTTGGATCTAATAGTAGACATTGAATGCTAGAGCTGCATTTCCAACTTAATAATGCATGCAAACGGCTGGGAATGAAATTAAGACCAAGAGCATGAACTTTTTTCCAATATTTATTGGACAATGATTATGAGAAATAAAAGCATGGCAAAAGTCAAATTTACCATGTAGCTTCTTGTATATTACTAATCACTGTTATAATAGGATTTGACCAAGAGGGGGGTGAATTGGTCTAATAAAAAAATTTAACAATCTAAAAACTCAGAATTAAATGAACAGAGTTACCGAGAGAAGAGCAGTGATAAACACAGAGATTTATCCTGGTTCGGTCTCCTTGACCTACGTCCATTCCTCAGAGTACCCTTGAGATTTCCAAATCCACTATCAACAAATGAATGAGGCTTCACAAGCCTATACAAGTTGGGAATCCACTCCCCCTTTCTCTTTTCACTAAAACAGAGTGACACACTCTCTATTTTCTAACTCTCTTTCTGCCCAATAGACTCAAGGTCTCATCCTTGAGTTTCTCACAGATTTACAAAGTATATTTGCCAAAAGATTCTCTCTTAAAAGAGTAAATGGCTAATAATGAAGCTCAAAAAGAAATATTGAAATAAGACAGAGAATAAAGCAAAGTAGCCTTGAATGCTCAGAATGTTTGTTCTTGTTCTCTATATTGAATACTTCTCCTTTTATAGTTGAGAAGATCTTAAATGTCCGTTAGACTCCATTGAATAGTCGTTACTCTCATCATCGACCATTTGGCTTCTTCATTAATGGCATTAAATGCTGCAGGGTCAGACGATGGGGAATGTTGCAGAAGAACGTTGAAGTCTCGGAGCCTCGGACCTGTGCTTCTTTCCTTATTAAATGTTTCCAGTTTCTAAATTTATGAGAGCAGTTAGTGTTCAAAATGTCATTACACAAATAAGGAAAGTAGGTGAGTGGCATAGGTTGAGTGTGTCAGACATAAAGTTGTCAGAACAAAAGTGCTCGAGCATAACTTTCTCAATACTCGAGTATTGTTTGCAAATTTTGAATGAGAAATTCAATGCTTTGACTCAATGCTCAAGTATTGCATGTGTTGATACCTTGTTTTGATGATAACAAAATTATGATTCAAAGATTACATGGCAGGATTTGGAAATGGTTTGGAAATGTTTGAAAATTGGTTTTCATGTGCAAAAACTCAAGTTTAGTGTTTAAGCAACTCGAGTTACTTAGAACTTTCATCAATAACTTGAGTTTTCAGCTTCAAGTTGTGATGACTCGAGTCATAGCCTTCTTAGAACTTGAGTTGCATGCCTAAAAATCTGTTTTCAAGAAAACTCATGAAGTAAAACTCAAGTTTGGGGTTTCAGCAACTCGAGTTACTCAGAATTTTCAGCAACAACTCGAGTTTCCAGCTTCAAGTCGTGACAACTCGAGTTCCAGGTATACAGAACTCGAATTTCATGCCCTTAAACCTCTGAGGGAGATTTTGCTTCAATGTAACTCGAGTTCCAAAAATGTATAACTCAAGTTGCATAACTGTTTTACAAAACTTGAATTGAAAACTAGAAGTTTTTGACATTAGAGTTATGACCACTCAAGTTACACATTTTTCAAAACTCAAGTTGCACAACATGATTTCATAACTTGCAGTCTAAACTCGAGTTATCCAAATAAAAGTTTTTGAACTACATTATGAAACTTCCATTATGAACTCAAGTTTCTAAATTAAAGTTTTCTCAACTCGAGTCAAGCATTTTTGAAAACTTGAAGTTTTATCACATAACATTTCATATAGCTATAAATCTATGAAATAGAACTCGAGTCATGCATTCCTACAACTCGAGTCACAACTTTATCTGACAAACAGCGTCTGACAGGGAGCTTCACTTTTACCAAATCCTTCCTTATTCCTGCTAAAGATTTTTAAAACCTACCTGCCACCATAAATGCACGTTCACTAACCTATGAAACAGGAACAATCTCACCTGCTGAAGATCTCCAACAACGAGAAGCAATCAGAATTTTTACAGTCTTCACCGATGTTGAAGGAATACATTTATTGCCGCATTCAATGCTCACACTAACCAGAGACAACGACTATTAAATTAGAGTAATGGACATTTGATCTTCTCTAATGGACTCATTGAATGAGCTTAGCTATAAATAGAGAAGCATTAAAGACGGAAGAGGACGATGATCAACAATGCTTTTTCTTATATGCTCTCTTGTCTTCTGTAAACATTCAAAATCATTCTGTAATCTTCAGTGATTAGCATATCTACTCTTTTGAGAGTTTAAACTTGTGATTTATTTTTGTATTCGGTGAGAAACTCAAGGACAGGGCCTTGAGATTATTGGGTTGTGAGATTGCGGAAAAACAGAGAGTGAAAGTCTCTGTTCTCTTGCATTTAGTGAGGGGGAGTGTGACTCCTTGATTGTAAAGGCCTGTGAGCCCTGTTGATTGCTGTTAGTGGATTGCAAATCTCAGAGGAGCTATAAGAACTGGATGTAGGTTAGAGAGGACCGAACCAGGATAAATCGCCGTGTCTATTATTCCTCTACACTCTCAGTGACTTTTTTTTAATTTCTGTTATTTACATTTTAATTTTTAAGTGTGACCAATTCACTCTCCTCTTGGCAAATCCTACACTAACAGCATGAAAGTGTTTAGAAATAATCTCAGTACTCGAGTGTTAAATCAGGATTTTCGAGTACTGTCAATGCTTTATAAGATTACTCGAGTGATCTGTGAAGGTATTGAGGTTAAGAGAGAAGAAATGAACTCAATGCTCGAGTGAGAAAATGAGAGAACTCGAGCACTTGAAATGCTTGGAGTAAATGCTCGAGTATTGTTAAAGAGTATTAGTGAACAGTGGAACAATTTGCTCGATGCTCGAGCATTGGATGTTAGTACTCGAGTACTATCAATGCTTTCACTCAATACTTGCAGTATTTCATTCCAACAGACTGTGAAGAACCTCAGTGCTCGAGCACTGAAAAACTATGCTCGAGT
Source organism: Vachellia pachyceras (assembly GCA_025593235.1). Taxonomy (NCBI): domain Eukaryota; kingdom Viridiplantae; phylum Streptophyta; class Magnoliopsida; order Fabales; family Fabaceae; genus Vachellia; species Vachellia pachyceras. Next base: position 5,822 of record JANTPZ010094770.1, on the reverse strand, counting down.
CTTGGCTCTGCTAGAAGCTTCTGCTTGGAGTATTGTCTGAAGGTATTGCCAAAAACTCACAATGCTCGAGCACTACTTTCTAGTGCTCGAGCATTGGCGATACTTCCAGCCAATGATTGAAGTGTTGTCTAAGAGTATCATTGAAAACCTCAATACTTGAGCACTGGCTTTTCAGTGCTTGAGCATGGGATGTGCTTTCAGCCAACACTTGGAGCATTCCATTGCAGCACTGTTTGAGTGCCCTGACTTAGCCCGATGCTCGAGCACTGTGAAACTAGTGCTCAAGCATTGGCAATGCTTCATGCCAATGCTTGAAGTACTCTATGGAAGCACTGTTCATAACTCCTTTTAAGAGCTCGATGCTCGAGCATTGATAACCAGTGCTCGAGTATTGACAATATTTTAAGTCAATACTTGAAGTATTCACTAAAAGTACTGCACAAAACTCAGTTTTAAAAACAATGCTGTGAATCAATGCTCGAGTATTCATATAAAGCACTGAGTTATAACAGATAAATCATTTCAATTATAAATCATTTTATTTTGTTATTATCAAAATAAGGTATCAACAATAACCGCTCATATCCATTATTGAAATGTTGGATGCTTGAAGAGGAGGGTTGTAAGGATGAAGAGAGATTCAAGTTAGCAAAGGCCAAAGAGGAGAAGGAAATTGCTCCAAAAATTTAATGGCTAACCAATTGGGGTGAAGAGAGCTTTCCTTCATGACGCACCAAGTTCCTCTTGCGCCACCATGTATTATGTAGGAAAATATATAATACCTTCATTCATATCTAACTGATCACAAGAACAAAGATGAAGCCAAAAAAAATCTTTCAGCCATCGAATGAGTTAGTGGCCTAATTGAAAAGCAATCAAAACCATATATCAGGGAACCTCAAGAATATGTATAATTTATAACATAACTCAAGGTGACAAGTCTTTTCTGATTAGAAATAATGACACATTGATGGTTATGATGAATAACCTCCACCAAGCAGGAAAGCTCAAGAATAACTATGAATGGTTGTCAAGTTTAAACTGTTACTTCCACTATCAAATATCAACCTTTAATGAAGCTAACTAGGGTTATCTTATTTGGATTTAACCAAAATGAATATGGACCATGCTTTGAATATTTTATTAATTCCCTAATTAATATCTATAATAGTTATATTATAATAAAAATATCTGACGAGGTAAGAATAAGGACTAGAGGAACATCACTAGGCACTAGCCACCACAATTGAACACAGAAAAGCCATCAAAATACTCGAGAAGAAAAGGCCATTGTACTATCCAGCCAACACAAATCCAAATCCTTTTTATTCATATCGATGGCCTTCCGTACTTCTCCCTTCAAAGATCCCATCCATGCTGAAGACGGTGACATTGAAAGAGCACATGAATTCAACAGGAGGCCGTGAAGATCTGGGTGGAGAGCTTATTTGTGAAAGACGGTAGAGTTCTGAACAGAAAGCCCATCGGTCAAGGACGACAGATGATATACATCACGAAGTAGAGAATACATGTTGGAAGGAGAGCTCAAGGTAGAGGGAAGCGGCCAGCGAAGATAGATTTCAGAGATCTATGGTGACTGACCCTGGAGATCAACGTCACTGGCGCTCATCACTCACAGCAACCCCTCAACCTCAAGGATAAAAATAAGGGAAAATAACGGATAAAGTACCTCGAAAATAGTGAACCCAAAAAAGGTGATTTGAAATTTTAAATCCCAGTATATGAATAAGTACACTTTCTAAACCGCACAAAAAAGGGTGCAGTTTAGAAAGTGGCCTTCATAAACCGTTCAAAGAGAAAAATGTTTAGAAAGTGGAGTTTCATTCGAATAAGTTTTGAATTCATTCAAATAAGTTTTACGTTGATTAAAAATAAATGGTTCATAAGGTCTAAATTCAAAACGCTGTAACTCCTTCATTTTAAGTCCAAATTCAACAAATGACCTATTGTTGGAAATCCCTTTGAGTCTACTTTTTAATGAGACATATTTCAAATGAATTGGATACGTAGTTTGAGAGATATCATCAATAAATCTAACATATGTCAGGAATAAACGCATTCCAGATATATGTTCGGTTTTTTTATTATATCTCTCAAACCATATATCCTATGATTTTGAAACCTATCTCATTTGAAATTAGACTCAAAGAGCTTTCCATAGATAGGTCATTTATTAAATTTGGAGTTCAAACGAAGGAGTTACAGTGTCTTGAAGTTAGGCTTGAAACAGTTTAAAAGCACACTTTCTAACCTCAACTTCTAGCTACGGTTTAGAAAGTGGACTTTCTCAACCGTTCATTGGAAAAAATGGTTTAGAAAGTCTAGCGTCATTCGAGTGAGTTTTAGGTTGTTGAAAATAAATGGTTCAGAAGATCTAAATTCAAAACATTGTAACTCTGTAATTTAAAGTCCAAATTTGACAAATAACCTATAGTTGAAAAGCCATTTGAGTCTATTTTCTAATGAGACAGATTTCAAATGAATTGGATATGTATTTTGAGAGATATCATCAATAAACCAAACATATGTCAGGAATAAATGCATTCCAGATATATGTTCGTATTTTTATTATATCTCTCAAATTACAGATCCTATGATTGTGAAACCTAGCTCCTTTGAAAGTAGACTCAAAGGGCTTTCCATAGATAGGTCATTTATTAAATTTGGAGTTCAAACAAAGGAGTTACAGATCCTATGATTGTGAAACCTACGCTTTTAAACTGTTTCAAGTCTAAACAAAAAGGCTGTAACTCCTTTGTTTGAACTCCAAATTTAACAAATGACCTATCTATGGAAAGCTCTTTGAGTCAAATTTCAAATGAGATGAGTTTCACAATCATATGATCTGTGGTTTGAGAAAAATTTGGAGTTCAAATTACAGATCCTATGATTGTGAAACCTACGCTTTTAAACTGTTTCAAGTCTAAACAAAAAGGCTGTAAATCCTTTGTTTGAACTCCAAATTTAACAAATGACCTATCTATGGAAAGCTCTTTGAGTCAAATTTCAAATGAGATGGTTTCACAATCATATGATCTGTGGTTTGAGAGATATATTAAAAAAAGTGAACTTATATCTGGAATGCGTTTATTCCTGATATATGTTCGGTGTTTTGATGATATCTATCAAATTATGTATCCAATTCATTTAAAATCTATCTCATTAGAAAGTATACCCAAAGGGCTTTCCAACCATAGGTCATTTGTTAAATTTGAACTTAAAATGAAGAAGTTACAGTGTTTTGAATTTAGACCTTATGAACCGTTTATTTTTAGTCAACGTAAAACTCAATCAAATAAACTCAACTTATTAGAATGAAACTCCACTTTCTAAACATTTTTCTCTTTGAATGGTTTATGAAGGCTACTTTCTAAACCGCACCTTTTTTTTGTGCGGTTTAGAAAGTGTACTTCATTCATATAATGATGCGTGAATGGTTACAGAGCCATTCAGGTCATTTCCTTTTAACTTTAGTAAAGACGCGTTAGGAACTTTCAGCTGATTGGGATTTAAAATTTCAAATCACCTTTTTAGGATTCACTATTTTCGAAGTACTTTATCCGTCGATGTTACAATAATCAATATATTTTAGAGGAAATTGATTTTAAAAAATCTGTTTAAAAAATTTATTATTGAGAAGAGCATAAATCAGAGTATCAGTAAAATTTGTGAGTACCGATACTTTCTATGTGCAAAAATGTATCAGATCATTTCAATTAATAAAATTGTTAAGTAAGGATTTTTTATTCATTTTCTCTACATTTTACTTCTGTTTTTCTTTTCTATCTTAGTCGTCATGGACGTTCTTTTACAATTGCGTATCAATCCATATCTTCAGTGAAGTTTTTTCCCCTTTTTGATGGGTGTTCTTTAAGGGATCATTTGTTGGGATTTTTGTTGTGGTGATGCACCGGACGAACAATATTTTCTACTAGTTGGTTAATCAGTGGCATTAATGCTACGCTTTAGGTAGGGCCATTTATGATAGTGGCCTACTGGGGTTCACCGCTAGAGACAAAGTTACGTAGCCAAAGCAAGTCTTATACAGACATGGCAACAAAAAATGGGCAAATTGATACATATGTCCAAAGAAGCCCATGTGATCACTCGATGAACTCCAATAATCCTCTTTCAACTCCTCTTCCTTTTACAAGTTACAACACTCTGAATGTGTTTCGTACTTTTAATAAATTACGTTTTAAATATCCCTAAAATTTAATGCATTTTTTTATAATTTTTATCCATAATTGATTATATATATATATATATATGTATTAATTATGACAATTTCTCACTCTCCTTGCTTACCCAACAATAAATAATAGTATATTTAAATATATATATATTATCTTTAATAAATTTGAATCGACTTCTTAACCATATAATTGAATTATTTATAAATTATAAAAAAGATTAGATGAGTATTTCAATGTGGGATCGGACCAACAAGCTTCCACTTACACGGATTAAGAGTTCGTTTGGAAGTTCGGTGGTAATAGCTTTTACAGAATTCAAAGTAAAATCTAGATTTTAAAAAATATATTTTGGGAGAATAACTTTTACGGTTTTGATGCAAATCCTAGATTTTGAAAAGGTGATTGTATTTGGGAAGTTACTATAAGAATAAATTTTACGGATTCCAAGGCAAAATGTAAGTATGAAAGAGAAAAGAAAAAATATGAAAGGAAAAATTTATTAGGATAGTGTGTGATTTAACAAAAAAATAGTTTTTTTCAAAACATATGTTTTATTTCTATAATAGCTTTTCTGAAAAATGAGAATACTTAAACAAAATATAGATTTTAGGGTAAAACTTAGATTTTGAACCATTAAATAAAACAAGCTCTAAGACAACATTTTCATATTTCAAAATAAGTTCGTTAAACCGCTAGAACTACTAAAATCATTAGCCTACCTGAACGGACATATCCTTATGTATAGGAGAAGAACAGGTGTTGCCAAAAAATTGATGAAAAAGATCTTTGGACCACCACCTTAGAGGCAAATGCCAAATACAAGATGCTGACAAGGAAACAGAGAGAAAGTAGGTCATGGGGTCTAGATATTGAAATTAATGGAATGTTAAACAAAATGATTATTCAAACAATTTTTTGAATGATAAAATATTTTACTCATCCTTTTTAATGTGGATAACAATCAAGGTAAAATTACTACAATATATAAATTTCTAGGGAAAAAATTACTTATAAAAAATTTACAAGATAACATTATTCATGAAGGCAAACTTTCAAGGGGGAAATATAGGACATCAACCCTTCTTTTTATCTTTTAAAATAAAATGTAGTAATTTAATTACCATCCATCTACCCAGTGGCTGATCAATAAATATATGTGGCCAAAAGAAAAGGCAAGGCCCTGTATATATATCCCTTCATCGGAGGGATGACCACATATAATAGAATCCAAGGAAGCATAGAGAGAGAGAGAGAGAGAGAGAGGCTCAGCTTGTGGAAGAATTGGTCAGCGATGAAGAAAACTACCGTCATCTTCGTCTTGGCGATAATGATCCTCAGAGTCACAGCAGATTCAGGGGCAAACAACTCATCAGAGACCAGTGGATTGCTTCTTCTTGGTTTTGATGATATGACCGAGCTCATGAATGGTCACCATCCATACAAACCCATCATTGAAGGTACCAACCTAGCAGGCAGACAATCCGTCGCTTCTCCTCCAAAAGAAGCTTACAGTTCTTCCCTTCCCAATAAGAATCCTACAAACAACAACAGCCCATATTGTCCCGCCCTTACAAACAGAAATTGCCCTCATTGAAGAGATCCGTC
>JANTPZ010094769.1:0-15327 GCA_025593235.1 Vachellia pachyceras | reverse complement strand
TGTTTACCACTAATGTTGTGCACATGGGAGTGTGTATGTGTGAATGATGTTGTTTTGTTGGGAGCTTTGTGGTCACACGCATGTCTGCTTTGGTCCCCCATTCACTCCTTTTCAGCTTTTCATTCTCATCCCTTTTTAAATAAAATAAAATAAAATTTAAGTCCAATTTTTTATTATTCCTATTTGTTATTATACCCTTTTTAGATGATTTATGCAAAAGGAGTCTTGCCTTACGGGATAATTTCTTTTTCTTTTCCTCCCTTTATTATCGCATAAAAATGAGTTACATAGTAATATCTGATGATATTTTTAGTGTTATTTAATGGTACTAATTTATCTTTGTTCAAGGATACTAGCCAATGATATGTTTCACTTACAAAATCATATATTTCATCTTATTTTGGGCTCTTTTTTGTTAATTTTTCTGGTGTTGATTGGTTTAAGTTTTAAAAAGTGATCAGAATATGAAAACCATTAAAACATTTCTTTTCTTATAAGTATAGGCATTCTCCCGTTGGAGGTAATCATATCCAAAGCATAGGTGTTAATTGGTTCGTCACGTTACGAGAGATTAACCCTTTGCACTAAATTCAATTGAGTTAATAATTAAAGTAGTTTTGATTATTTTGAGATGTTGTAATTTGAATAGCCTTTGAAAATATCAAAATAATCTACTGTAATGGAGAATGTCATAAAATTATAGACATATCTTAAAATTTTAAAATAATACGACAACAAATTATTTTTCATGATACACAAAGATATCATAAAATACGAAACAGCTAAACTATATAATTAGTCATTTAAGTTTACATCAATTTTCAATTTGATCCCTTAGGTTTAAAAAATCACTTTTAATTCTTTATTATTAACACCATTAGTTTTACTTAACAAAAATGCTAATTTAATTACCATTCTCCAATTAAATAATATCAAAATATACTTAAATATTTATTATTTAATATATTTTATATTTTAAAGTTTAACAATATATTATCAGTATTTAATTGCATAATCACACTTAAAATTTACTAAGTCACCACTTTCTATTAAGTAAAATTAACTGCATTAACAAGAATTAAAATTACATTTTTTAAACTTAAGGGGTCAAACTAAAAAATAGTGTAAACTTACAAGACTAAACATATAATATCAAACTGACTAAATACTTGTTTATATTATTGTAACTAAAAAAGAATTCTTAATCTTTATAAAAATGTATAAAAAATTACTCAATTTGTTAGCTTGGGTGTCTTGTGGATGTTGGTCTCTTGAAATTCTCATTTTCTAATACGTGAAAATTTATAATTAATTATCAATGTTGTAATTTCAATAACATATAATATACGTAAGTATTTTAAATTATGAATAATTTAAAGTAGTTTATTTAACTTTTTTTAATTAAAAAAACAAACCATGACTTATATTAATGACTAGATGTAATAAAAATTAAAAATTTACTCAATAAATTAATCTGAAATATCTCAATAGGAATGAAATGGATCTGCGTAAAATACCATATTACTTGTGGAGAGGCTATGGAATAGGAATGATGACATCAATCCCACCCTATCATGACGTATGTGAGCTCATCTCCCTTTCAAATATGAATTGTGTTATCTCTAAACTTCCTTTTTATTTTGCTCCTAACATTATTCTCAACCTACTTATGGAAATTAACCTTTATTTCCTTTTTTTGTTTTAATTATTAATAATGAGTAGTGCTCTTTGAATATATGTCATTTCATGTCTTTCATCTCACCACAAGCTAGCCTCTTCATATATTTTTTCTCATCCTCTTTAATCATAATTATATATTTTTTGATAAATTAAACCACCCTTATATAGTTAGATTATTGAGCTATGTTACGTTGATAATAATCCCACGTAAATAATTAAAATGGGTCATATTTTTTAATTAAAATAAACATGTATTTTTTTACAAATGACTAACTTACCTATTTTTTTTTAATTTACATGAATTAATTAGTTCAACTAGCTCCTACATTCAGCTTGTGTTTGTGTGCTTCATATTAAAAGGAAAAAAAAAGATAGAAAAGGTATTAAAGATAGATTATATTGAACTTGCGTTTCATATTAAAATGAACAAGTCTTTGTTGTTGGTAAAAAAAAACACAAGTCTTAGTTAACTTGTACATTCCCCCAACCTCCACTACTAGGTTATGATGAGGTTGATTCCACATAAGAATGAGATCAGTGTGATGCAATTAATTCGATAAATCAGACAGAGAGAAAGGTTCAATTAATCTTATAATTAATAATACTTAAATATATATATGCGCATATTGCAATATTATTAAAACTCATTTTTTCCACTTGAATACTTTAGTCATTGCGATTTATGTAGGCGACTTATATTTTAGCATAATAAGGCATCTTGTTATTGTTGTTGGCCATAATTAATCTTGACTACTATAATATAAGATACTAATGAAGTTTTGGTTAAGCTAAAGTTTCTTCTTTGGGTCAAAGCTGAAGTTGATATTGCTGTAGAATATCAAGTTGAAGTTTGGTTTCTCTTTTAGTGTTACCATGTGGGCTGTTTGAAATTAATCCAAACAATACACACACACACACACACACACACACACATATATATATATATATAGGGCTCTATATATTCTATAGTGTGTTTAAAATGGGTTACAATGTTTATACATATATGAATATTATTATGAGTTTTTATTAATTTTATATTGCTAGTAATAAATTAAAAAATTGATGATTTAAATATCTATGTTTTGTAATTTTTAATCATTATTTTTTCAAGGAAATTGTAATTAAAAGGTTATTTTTTATATGAATAATTAATTTTTTAAAAATAAAAATATTCATATTAATAGGATAATAAGAAAACTATTTTTTGGGGGGGAGGTGGGATCACGTAAGTTGATGGAAAATTAATCAATATATTTTTTTGCTAATTAAGTTTTGCCACGCAACGTTAGCTAGTCAAAGTTGTCCACATCAATTTCATATTTGAATTGACCATTCAAACTAGCTATCATCTTCTTCTTATCTTTTGTTTATTTTATTTTCCAACAACATATTCCATAGCTTTAACACACTGTTTTTTATTTACACAGACACAAACGGTTTGATGGAATTTGGAGGCATGGATATAGAAATGGAATTGATTTCCATATCCATACATGTTTGGTATGATGGAATTGGCTTCCACATGGAAGCCAATTCCATCAAACTCATGGATTTTCATTTCCACATGAAAAACTTGGATTTCCAATTCCATGTTGATAATTCCATCTAAAATTTTTTTAATTTGATTTAGGTAGTTTTAAAAGTAAAAAAAAAAAGATTTTTTAATTTAGAAGAGCTTTTAGGTCTTTTCATCTAAAAATCATACCTCATTTCCAGGACATACCAAACATATTTTTAAACCTCACATCCATATCCATTTCCACATCCATTTCCATATCCATATCCATCAAAATGAATTCTGCATACCAAACGAGCCAATAGAGGAATAGGAACAGTACATTGACCCTAGAAAACAAATACCAGTGCAAAATTAAAATACCAAAACATCAAAAAGAAGACAATATCAAGTATGCATAATAATATTATAGGCTGACAGAAACTTTATGAGAGACGATGTTAACTACTGCATATTAGAATGTTGAATGATGAAATATAAAGTGGGGAGCAATAAGTTCATAACCATGCATTTATTTTGTAATTTGTATGAGAGTATAGGCAACGCTTTTTAAATAAAATTTCAAGTTATTTAAAAACATTGAGTTTATATATATGGTGCTATGTCTTAAACATCATTACCTCCAAAAATTAATTTCTAAATATAAAATACTATATTCATTTCTAAATATAAAATTAATTTATACTATAAATTAGATTTTATACTAAGGATGAGATATTGTGATACATATTTGGTGCCGCCAATTGTGCTATTTATGTTTATGGTTGAAATGGGACAGTATGCTTCCTAACACTATTGATTTAAATGAACCCTCGTAATCAGCCTAAGCTAAACTCTAATATCTATTATATTTTTCACTAATTTTATCTTATTTCTACCCTAATTAAATTTAATCCTAACATTAACCCGCCTTTTATATTAATGACGTGCTAATCACAAGTGAAAGCAATACCATTAACATGTGAAAGTAGCTCATTGACAAATCATTAGGACTTATCAGATATTATTTCTCTTACTTAGGATTTAATTGTCATTCTCCCTTTGAAATAAGATAAAATTAAAATAATATTAACTAATTTGTGAATGCATAACTGCATCATTAATCGCAACTAATCAAATCTAGCTACTTGTATTTTGACGGTTAAAAAAACTAATATTGTATTTTTTAGTTTTAGTTGATGGGTTTGGGTCTTTCTTGAGATTCAGTGAGTGTTTTGATTAACTTATTTTAAATGATTTTATTGAGTTTTAGATAAAGATGTGATATGAGTTTTATCTCAATTTAAATGAGAGCGCTTTTTTTAATTGATTTTGAATAGTTGAAATGGCATATTCGAGTGTATTGGGTAAAAAGCCTAAACGCAAGGAGAACATAGAAAAATAAAAACATAGTATTAATCCACTTTCAAGCTTCAATTCACCTCACATGGAATTAATATTGGGTTACTATTATTAATTATTAATATTGAAGTAGTGGGAAATACAATTAGGCCACTAGTTATGTAACTTTTGTCTACCACTCAACTTGTCTCTTCCATTACAGCAAGTACAAACACACACACACACACACACACACACACACACGTGTGTGTGTGTTTGTGCTTCTTATCTCTTCTCCCAAACCTCCCTTCTTAAACGCAAGTAAAATTATATCATTGTTGCTGCAAAAATAGTTAGCAGTGGTTTAATAAAGAAAAATCAGTTTCAACCATAAATATAATACTCCTTTGGATCCTAAATAAATAATCTATTATTTTTATTTGATTAGATTAATTATGTTAGTTAAGTTAGTTAACATGACATGTTTTTCTCAAATACCTTAATAATTTTCCTTAATTACCTCATTCTCTCTTGTTGACTTTTGTTGATGGAGCATCAATAGGAATAATTTAAAAAAATTGATAAAAATAGAAATAGGTACTACACCAAGATTAAATCCTCAATTAGGTTTTACATCAAGGACTGGAGCATTATAACTGATTTTTTTAAGCTTGACTAAAGAGTGAGAGCTAGTTTTATATTGGATAAAATTAGATTCAAAACAAAGTATATGCATATTTTTCTATCAGAATTTGATAAATAAAAAAAGGAAACTAAATGAACATCCCTATATTTAAATGGATTTTAATTTACCATATGAACCTTAAATGATATTGGAGCAGTTGAATTAATGAATCAACTTTGGACTTTGATTGAAGCCCAATCAATTTTCTTTTGGTTACAAAAGAGGGCCAAGCCCGATAGAAAGAAAAGACTAGACTAAGTGCGGATTGACTCCCATGGATGTATTGTAGCACATGCTCCTCATATACATAGGAGGAGACCTTATAATAACAGATCTTGACAAGCCTTCCTTTGCCAATGCATCTGCAAGCTGATTATGTTCCCTACTTATATGAACCAAAAGACAGTTCCCATTCTCTTTGCATCATCCGTCTGATCTGGCAAGACACTAAGCTACAGGTGTTGTCTGTTCTTTTAGACAATAAGGCGTCCACCATACATTTTGAATCAGATTCCACAGCTACTCTCTTAAATCCATACTCCCATGCTAACAGCAGACCCCTATATAGGCCCCATTCCTCCGCCTCAATAACAGTACATCTCCCTAACGATTGTGTAAATCCCACAATCCAATCACCTTTTGATCAGTTATAACTCCTCCACAGCCAGCACTACTCTTGTCCCTTGTGACTACCCCATCAACATTTATCTTCACCCATCCCGCCGGTGGAGGTACCCAGGTGGTGTTCCTCGTAACATGCTCAGTTTCCCTGCTGCCCATTATCTTGTCAGCTTGAACAAAAGTTTGCCACACACATTTAATCATTTCTGCAGGTTCTCTTGGCTTAAGAAAATCAGATTGAAAGATAGAGTTATTTCTCCATTTCCAGAGTAACCAGACTGCCACCCCCCACATTAAGCTCCAATCCTCTGCCTGATTCCTACCAAGTATCGTTTTAAGTTCATCGCCATCCAATCCTTAAGAGTAGCTGAGAAGAAACTAGTCACATGCCTTAGGTCGACTAGACACAGCCACATCATCCTTGCATATTGGCAATCACGAAGTATATGAAGCATATTCTCAACACCTGATCTGCAATATTCACAATCTGCTGCTGCTAAGGACCACCTACTCCTCAATTCATTTGTAGGTAGCCTGTTGTGAAATGCAATCCAGAGGAAAACTCTTATTCTTTCCGCCCCTCTCCACCTCCAAATTGTCTTGTACATTGCACTATGAGCACTATTATGCTTATCACCACCTGAGCACTTATCCATCATGTTATAAGCACTTTTGATGGTAAAAAAGCCATTTGAAGTTCCTCTCCACAGTAACACATCAGGTCCCTCCTGCTTAAATGGAGGAAATGCAGTAGTCAAACGCTTTATAACTTCTCTATTTACCATAGAGGCTAATCTCTGTATGTTCCACCCACCTCCTTCCACCCATTGATAAACCATATTGTTTTCCTCCTCAACAGTCAAGGTTCTCACACACATATAACTTATTTTTTAATCATCAAATAACCATTTATCCTTGAAGAAACTGATAGATTCTCCATTTCTGACTTGCCACCTTGATCCATCATGAACCACTTCCTTTTGTTGGCAAATAAACCTCCATAATCGTGAGTCTCCACATTTAACATTGAATAATTCATTGTCACTTCGCAGCATATACTTAGCAGTCAGCACATCCATCCACAAGCCCTTTACTCCTGTCACAACCTTCCATGCTAACTTCGATCCAAATGCATTATTCATGATATTCAGCCTTTTAAAGCCCAAGCCCCCTTCACTCTTCGGTTTAACAACACTCTCCCATCCTATAGGATGAAAGCCATGATTTCTACCTTGATCCCCCCAAATAAAATTCCTCTAGATCCTCTCCACCTCATTACATATAGCCACTAGAATCTTAGCAACCTGCATAGGATACAGAGGGATAGTGCTAATAACTGACTTGGCAAGGGTTATCCTACCTGCCATTGATAGTGATTTCTCCTTCCATGCTGTCATCCTAGCACTAACTCTCTCTTCTATGTAACTAAATGCATGTGTTGGTTTTTTCTGCCTTGTTAGTGGGAATCCCAGGTAGTTACCAATTTCTTCTGAGATTTTCATATTTACTATGTCCGCAATCTGTCTCCTTTTAGCTACTTGAACATTTGGGGAAAAGTATATTGAAGATTTCTGGTTACTAACCTTCTCCCTTGATGCTTGGCAGAATTTTTGGAGGCAATCCATCATACATCGTGCCTGATCTTCTGAAGCTTCCCCAAACAGCAGCAAGTCATCAGCAAATAGCAAGTGAGATACCATCAGGCCTCCTTTCTTTACTGATATCGGTTTCCATTTCCCAGTCTCCATAGCATCATTGATAGCATGAGATAGCCTATCCATACACAAAACAAATAAGGGTGAGATTGGATCCCCTTGTCTGAGACCTGTCTTGGGGGAAAAATATTCCGTAGCCTCTCCATTCCATAGGACATTATAGGAGGCAGTTGTTATGCATTGCATGATACAACTGATAGCATTATTATCCATTCCCACCTCCATTAGAACTTGCTGAACAAAGTCCCATTTTAGCCTATCATAAGCTTTCTCTAAATCAATTTTGAAGGCCATAAAACCTCTTTTTCCTTTGGCCTTGTTCATTGAGTGTAATATCTCTTGCCCAACAATTATATTGTCCTGTATATGTCCCACAGGTACAAAGCTAACTTGGAAGGGGGAAATTAGTTCATCCATTATTCCTTTCATTCTTTGCACCAAAATCTTTGTGACGCATTTGTAATGCACAGAACAGAGAGAGATTGGCCTATAATGGCTCACCATTTTCCCAATCAATTCAACAAGAGATATTGTGTTTACTGGGTTCACATAAAGCCCAAGTGAGTTCATAAGCCCAAATCACAGAAAGTAAATTAAGTGCATGGGGATTGAAATCCAACACTCACAATATACACCTTCACTCCTAATATACAAACCACTCAACTTTTTTCCAGAGTTTAAAAAAATTAAATACGATATCTTAAACAATTTATATTTTAGTAAGGATTTAATTTTTTTAATCTAATAAATAAAAGTTAATTGACTCTTATATAGAAAATAAAAGGTATTAAAACTTACTCATCAACGAGGGTTCATTAGTTGACTCATCTTAACCTCTTTATTCGATCGGCCAATTCATTAGTTTGACTAACCAATCCTAGTTGACTTTTTTTGTGTTCTCTGACTTGTCTTGTATAGTTATACTTTGTCATGGTTTGTTCATGTTATAGGATAAAACGTATACACACATTTGTAAAAGTATTTTTCTACAGTATTTTTCTACTTGTCTTATATAGTTATACTTTGTCATACTTTGCTATGACTTGTCTTTCACATATTTATTTCGACTTGTGTAAAAATATTTTTCTACTGCGTTTTTAAACGAGCACCATATCACCACTGCGAGAGAAACTTCTTCCCTTTTCTAAAGGAAGTTACTATTTGATTTTTTTTTAAAAATTTTGAATCCATTGTAATGCAATTCAGTACGCCTCAATCTTTGTGTGTGTTTGGGAGTTCATTGAGAGAAATGAGTTTACAAATTCTAAGAAGAATTTATGAAATCCAAGAAAAATTTACAGATTTCAATATACCTTTTGTTATGATTTGCGTGCACCGTTGGGGAGAGATTTCCCAAACATGCACTTTATGAGAATTACAATTATAAGAATTAAATTGCATTAAGTTAAAATTCAAAAATTGAACTACAATTGTATCTACTAAATGTTAAATATGTTATAAAATATTAAAATGTAAACAACCAATTATTGGGGAATCGGCCTACTACAAAGTAAAGTTGGGTTAGGCCTCAAAATGGATGGTGAAGTGAATATTTTAAATATGTCTTTTGTATTTAGACATATTTGTTAGGGCAAATTGTAGAAAACTCCCATTTATTTACTTTTTACGAGGACTTAAAAGTAAAATACTGCCTTTATCTATACACAATTTGTATTTGTAGAGTGTCGGTATTTTCTATATATATGCATAAAATTTTATTAGATGATCTTAAAGTACCAACTGGTAGGATTTTTTTACCAATTTGTCTTATTTGTTTTTATGTCTCTTTTTCTTAAGAAGGAAAATTTAGTTTTTTTTATTTAGAGAAATACTAAATAGAAACAGGAGAACATTGATGGGACAAGATGATAATCTCCCCTGCCACCTCACATATTCCTTTTCTTTCTTTTTTCACCAACCCTTACATATTCCTTTTCAATTATCTATGCATATTGTATCCAAAAAAAAATTATCTATGCATGTAACACTTTCATTCTTGGGACATATTTAAAAACGCGGTAGAGAAGTACTTTTACGTAAAATGAGGTAAATATATGAACGAAATTATCTCGTTTTACGTAAAAATACTGTTGAACGAACGTTTAGTTTTTGTAAACGTTGTTGCAAACAAACCGCCTATCAATTTATCAAAATTTCAGCAACATATGTATTAATGTAAATTAAATAAAATACTTAACATTATCTTTTTTTTTTTTAATCAGCTAAGTGCTTAACATCATCAGTGGATGATAAAACTGAAATTTTGAAGTTACATGAATAGTTAGCTTCATTAGAAACATTTGGAAAGAGCCGTGATGAGCAACATATATATATATATATACACACACGTTACTATTTATTAATTTGTGCCATGATACATTGTGCGTACTTGAAAGGCAGACAATCAATTTTTTTTGGGCAGTCCTTCATTATCCATTCTTTAATGGTCCTATTTAGTTCAGCATTTACCAATTTTAGACCTACGTTTAACAGTATTTTTCTTATTTTTCTTTATATTTTTATATCGATTTACGTAAAAGTACTTCTCTATGCACGGATGCAATAATTAACGTCCCAACCCTTTTTCTTCTCCTTTAATTAATTAATCGGAGTACTCAGAGAAAAAGAGAATGGAAAAAAACAAAGACTCTCAGATCAACTCCTTCAAACTCACAATAATGCAAGATATACCAAAAGTGTCCAAAAATAAGGTCTAAGAATATATGAAGCTATCGTACAAATTATTTCATATGGGGAAAAACAAACGAAGCGGGTTGACCCGTTGAATCCATAACGACCCGGTTTGAGACATCATCAAGGCACCGCGCAGCCATGGCGCGAGAATCCCAGTCGCGATCTGTCCTTGTCGAAATCCAACAAGAATCCTTGTTGCATCAGATTCCCTATCACCGAAAACCCGGATCCGGCTTTTACGGGTTGCATCGCCAAACACATGACACGATCGGCCGCCTCTAGGAAGTAGTTCCTCGGCGGCGGCGACAGCACCGACTTCCCCTCCAGCCTGAAACTCAGCTTCGGCAAGCTCGGCCTCCCCACGCCGGAGACGTTCACGCAGAGATCGAAGCTCAACTTCGGCTCCATCTCTACCATCGGAAGCTTGATCCTCCGTCGGAACGCCGCTAAAACATGGCGGTAAGCAGGCTCGGCTAGGAAGCTTAGGGTCGTGCCTGAGTCGATGACTATCCCGCCATTGCCGAGTTTGTCGATGGACCAAACAGAAGGGTTGATCGGTAATCTCGCGCCATTAACGGAGATGCTCTTAATGCCAATGTAGTAAAAGGATGGGGACAGAGGGTTGGTAAGTAACGGTGTGTAGCTCATTCTAGAAGATTTCGAAACGGTGCCGTTTCGGTCGCCGCCGATGGTGAGGTAGCTAGTCGGAGGCGGTGATATGGTGTAGTCGAGCAGACAGTAAGAGAACTTGTTCCCGAACCGATGACCTAATTGTGAAGCGAAGGAGATAGAGCCTCTTCCCAAGCCCATAACCCCTTGAGCTCCATTGAAGCTCGCACCAGTAACACTCGGCCCGGAAACCCAAAAACCGCACCCGAAAGCGAGATCTCGAAGCTTCGCCTCTCTGCCAGAGCTGGTTTTCAACGTTGTCGTTTCCTTCGAGAAGAAACCACTCGTCGTCGACCCATCCGCGTAAGAGTACTCATATCGACACGGGCTGTGTAATACAGTGTGGTTGCAGGGAAAGCCGGGTTTCGGGTGGGGAACGAGCCGGCAGGCTGGGTCGTAGCAATGGTGAGGGGAGAATGTGGAAGAATGTCGTGCGAGGAACGCGGATCCCCGACGGTGGTCGGAGCAGTTTCTGCAGGCGGAGCACTTAACCCAAACAAGATCACTCCCGGTATCGGCGACGAGGAGGAGGCTCTGCGGCGGGGACCCGATTCGGAGACTTGCAAAGTACTGGCCGGAGCCAGAGGATGCGCCGGATATAAGGGGAGACTTTACGCTGTGACGACGGCCACCGGGAAGGGCGGAGAACAGGACGGAAAGACGGTGGGCGTCGGAGGAGAGAAGTTGAGCAGGGGAGGAGAAAGAGTTCTTGTGGAGAAGAGGAAGCTTGAAGTAATGTTGTGAGGCGCTGAGAGAATTGCAGAGATGGAAGATGGCGAATAAGATAGGGAGAGTGTGTGAGAGGGAGGGGAGCGCCATTGTTGGAGGCAGAACGAGAGTGGGAGGGAGAGACAGAACAGGAGAAAGCGTTTTTGGGGTTGGAGTGCCGTATTGTATACGTATAAGAATACGGCCCAAGCGTATTTATTTGGGAGTAGTTTATACGATAACAGAAGAGCCCAGACAAGTCGTCTTTGACCATTTGACTGTTGAGTGTTTTCTTCCTTTTTGGGGCTTGTTTGTTTCTGAGCGACAAGAGGATCGTTGCTTGTCGTGGTTATAATTCAACCAATCAGACTGTGCCAGCTCATATATCCAGCTGTGATATGTAAATATATCATATATTTAAATAATTCTTAAGGATCCTTTTGGAAATTCACCAATTTATTTCATATTTTCTGATTCTATGCATTATTTTAGAACGAGACTAACAATGTTTTGTAATAGCTTGTTTGGCTTTGAAATCTACATTTGATTTCTAAACTTAACTTTTACCCTAAATTCTAAATTTTGTCCATGTACTCAATTTTTCAGAAAAGCTATTTTGAATACAAAATTTCGGTTTGAAACATAGGTTTTGAAAAAGATATTTTTTTGTCAAATCAGACCCTATCTTCTAATAAATTTTCTCTTTCCTACCTACTTTTGTCTTGAACTTCGTAAAAGCTAATAACTTTTCAAATAGAATCTTTTAAAACCTATTTTTACCTCGGAACCCGTAAAAGCTATTCTAAAAAGGATTTCTAAACATGCCCTAAGAGAGTAAAGATTTTGATAACAAATACTACAAAAGGGTGAGATCTAAATGGTTTGTAAAAGTTAATGGGCCTGATTGAGGACGTGATAAATAAGTGTTTTACGTAAGTCGAGGTAAATATGTGAATGATGTTATATTTTTTTACAAAAAAACACTTTTAAACGTGCGTTTAAGCTCATGAGAAGCTATGTTAAATGGGGCTAATTACATATGGGGAGGAGAGAGAAGCATGTGGGTGAAGCAAACAGGAATAATGGCAACTGCAGTGGATCAATTCCACATGCCGGAATCCCATTTCATACAAGAAATAAGAATTTATTTTTTATTACTGTCATTTATATAGCTATTTATTATTCAAAAGTTTATTCAACAAAAGTAAGAAATTAAAGAGAAACTTGGGTCACTAACAGCGGAAAAATGAATGGAAGCATTAATGAATTTAACATAAGACAAACAATAGAAATTATGTTAATAAACTCCTTGAGTACAAGGAAATTCGGGGAAGCATGAGAGTTCTAGAGGTGAAGAGTTTTTCAGAATGTGAAGTATCTCCAAAGTGCAAAATAAAAATCAAATAAATAAAAAGTGTCTCCTTAATTAATTTAATTTAATTATATATTAAACCAAAACTTGCCTACATATTTGCTAATTCTGCTTTTATTATAACAAATCAATAAATGAGATCTCATTATTACAGAGGAAGAAGGGAGCAACTGATGAGAATCATGTCTCAACTTCAATTTAATGATAGTTAGGTTCTTAAAAATTTTACTAAAATATACGTTGTAGCCTCTCCGCTTATGAAAATAAGGCTGCATATATCTTTTATCTTTTAAACCCTATTTGGTGGGAGTTTTTTGCATTGACTCAACTGTTGTTATATGTTGTAAATGTTGATTCACATGGTTGCAAATACAAAAGTATGAATGGCTAATCAGAATAGTTAATTTGTTTGAGTGTTTTTTGCTTAGTAAAGATCTGCTCGTAATGGAATCAATCCTTGTTTAGATTCTATCAGGTACTAAATGTAAACATATCTGTTTGAGCAAATTTTAGTGAGAAATTGAGATTAGTTTAAAGAAAATCTACACCACTAACAATGCGATGAGCATGGAAAAAATGACTACTGCTATAAACGTGAGATAAATGAAGAAAATAAAGGGAATTTGTATTGATGACGATGTACGAGAGTACATAAAGCTTGATAGTAAAGAAGGGGAGAATAGATTCAATAATCGGTAGCATGTGTGTTTATATCTCTTTATAGAGGAGATACTACTAAAAAGAAGTGGAATCAGCAATGGTAATATTGTAGCGATTGCAAAAACCTTTACTAAACAAGACACTTTCTAACTGTTCTTTGTCAAAGAGTTACAAATTTACAACGATAATAAGGGTACGGAGTTAGTAGCGTTCTTCACACTACAAAAATGGAGATCGGTTCTGCGAATTGACGGGATCGACACACCAATATTGTAGCAGTTTGATTGTCTCTTTGCAGAGGTTATTTTAAAGACAAAACGTTGGAAAAACGAAGCACAAACAGGGACAACAACATTTGCAGCGGCTTAGACAGACCACTACGAACGTGCACATGTGTCCGAGGGGAAGGAGGAAACCTTGCTATCTATACACAATACATATATTCTCATATACAACGGAAACTAATGAATCAAAACAAGACGCTATACTCTCAACTTAGGCTCCTATGACAAGCAATTGCATGAATACAACACATTCAAACAGCATCTGTTCACAAGCTCACTCACTTTGGCCTTGTTGGACAGTTTTCACCTTCCTAACGTCTCACACTCATTGAAGCTCCCTTTTGCTGGCTCGTTGAGGTGGCGCGCTGTGACCATGATGATGGCTTGAACCCCCCACTAAGCAGGTTAGATGCTGCGGCTGCAGAAATTTTCCTTCTTTTAGATTCTAACTCCAGTCTTCTCTTATCAGGCATGGAGGAGCCAGATGCTCCAGAAAAGATGGATCCAGCATTGATTAGCGCTCGCCTGTCCTTTCTATTTCTGTCAAACTTGCCAGAAAACTTCACTTTTGCTGCAGCGGCAGCATCTTGTTCTGTAGCTGGGAGCAGTCTCATTCCAAGGCCTCTTTTCCGTGAGGCAGCCTCCTCTTCAGCTACTCTTTTCTTTTGACTCTGATAAAACAGAAAACGCAGGACTGGTCACTACTGAACAGTGGCATAATTGTATGAAATAAAATCCAAAATGGTCAGAAAGGAAAAGGAAATTAGGGGGGAAAACCAAAACAAGTGTCATAAGCTCAGAAAACATACTCTAAGTTGGGCCCGGAGACTCTTGTTGAGAGCATAGTCATTGGAATGCCTGGAATCAGATAATCGCTGCAGACGCACAAGTACTGGTTCAGCTTCCTTCTTTTTCTTCAGATCTTGTTCCTGGTGTTCAAGACGATAAAATGGATCTGCAAGCTTACCCCTCTCTGTAAAAGACAGTTTCAAATAAAATTAGTTAAATAGCCTTCATATTGACAAACGTTCTCTGCTAAATATTCTGTTAAAGAATCACCACAAAAAACATCACAAATAGTGCCGGCTGCTGAACATTTCTTCTTCTTTTTTAATGAAGCGCTACTGAACAATTCACAATAAAGTGAATGGTTTTGCTTGATCACAGGCAAAAAAACTGAGAAAGATGAAGCACTGGACCTATTATTATAAGAACTGGGATCTCAGTCCATGGAGAAAAGCCATTGGAACCGAGTCTAATTGCACAATCTTTCCCTCTTTCAACAAAAAAGTTTGACAACATGTATACAAATTCCAAGCCAACTAGAGCAAGGTATAGGCAACGAATATAGATTAAAATCTCAACAAGCATGATTTCTTTCCCATTACACACCTTCATCAGCA
>JANTPZ010094768.1:0-18866 GCA_025593235.1 Vachellia pachyceras | reverse complement strand
ACTTTTCTCTCCTCCCACATTTTCCTCTGCACCCAAGCAGGGGAAAACTCACTTCCCCTTTAATTTTCTCTCCTAGTTTTCTTTCCTCCCCAATTTTCCCTCCATCCAAGCAGGGGGTAAAAGTAGTCGAGTAGACAGAATAAATTAAAAAATGTAGTACTTCTAAAAATTAATGAATATTATAAAAATAAAATAAAACAATATATATATATAAACCCCAACCTAAAATAAATAAAACAAAATATATATAAACCCCAACCTAAAATAAATAAAACAAAATATATAAACCCTAAACCTTGCCCTCCATGCCCAACACGCTCACAACCCCATCGGCCCAACCGCAGTCTCCGTTCCCTTCTGCATCTCGTCTTCGCTCATTCACACTCTCTCTCTCCCCGCCTCGCTAATCTGTTTGCTGAAATTGCTCCAATTCAGAAAACTTCAGAGAAGGCAAACGCAAATTTTTTCATTGAAATCCCTAAACCAAAGTCCTAAACACAGGAAGCAGAAGCATCAAAGAATAATGACGCAGAAGGCTGCGCTTTTCAAAGGTCAAAAGAAGAAGAAATCAATTCCACCCAGTCGTCATGGAAAAGTTCCTCAAACTCGCAAAGGTACTTCTTATCCCACTATTCTTCCTCTCCGTGTTTTTTGTAAGGGCTATTGAAATCTGTTACGGTTTTCGCAGGGAAGAAATTTGTGAAGCCATCCAAGATCACAAAGGAGATGGATGTTGACCGGGTGAGTTTTTCATTATTTATTTTTTCCCTGTGTTTGCTTCTTGCTTTATTCTCATTGCTTGTCTGGGATGTGAATTTTGGGCAGTAAGTTTTCATTCGCGATTTCTGAGGTACTCGCAGCTTGAGGGGTTAAGCAACGAATCTGTACTACTTTTCAAATGCAAAGTTTTGTTTTCGCCCAAAAAATGAAGTGCGTTGGGTTTTTTTTTTGTCAACCATAGAGAATCAATTATAAAACGAGACAAAAATGGATCACTTGACAAAAGCTAATTAAAACACCCCTGGAAATCACTGGCCTTTCTCCATTCTGAATTTCTGATCACGATTTGTCAGTCGTGGTTTTAGTGAAATCTTACTTGGGATGTTTTTGCTTGGAAAATTTTATCATACTCTATATAGGTTGTGCCTGTTTATATACGGAATAACATTTAGGATCTCAAGACATCAAAGTTACAAAAAATTCTACGCAAAGCTGAGTGACGAATGTTGATTTGCAAATCAGATATGTAAGTCATATAGGTCGCTTATTGGGATTTGCAACTGAAAATCTCTTATCTGAATCCATATTTTTACTTATGATCTCAAAACTTGAAGAGATCTTTCCTTATCAGGGGGACTGAAAATCTCGTATCTGAAATCTCTTATCATATTTGTTACAAATAGGTCGCTTTCAGGACCTAATTACTTTTAAATTGAACCTTCGGACTCAAGTGTCATTTTCTCTTTATTTACAAGAACGGAAGGACATTAAGAACTCCTTCAGTCCTTCTGTACCTATGGAATGCCCTTTCCTTATCAGATGATACCTAAGAACTTGAAGCGAGCTTCATATCTGTCTATTCTCCTATTTATTCACATTGTGATGTAATTATCGAAATTACTTATTTCTTTTTATTTCTCAACTTTGAATTAACCAGGAGGTAAGCAAATTCATTAACCACTGCAATGAGATTAAAGCTGCCACGGTTGCTCAGAAGGATGGAGGTCAACTGTGTATTATTAAGCCTCCAGCAGAGCCTACAGCTGGATCAAAGAAATAGTTGATTTCATGTCAAAGGATGGTTGTATTAACAGAATATTATTTATCTTGTGATGATGATGATGATGATGCTGTGAGATCTTCTGTTGTGAAATGGGAAATCAATTTTGATTCTCTGACATTTCCCCAATCTTGAGTGTTTATAGGATTGATTGTTTCCCTATACTCTGCTCTGTCCTCCCTGAAGTCATTTAAATGGCTCTTTGATTCAAAGTATCATAAGAAATATAGAATGCAATGAAAGTATGGTTGCTTGGATTTGTTTATAACAAGTAATTTTATGCAAGTTAAAACAAAATTCTTTTTACATACTTAAATTATGTTTGGCTAAAAAAAAAGGAATACACTTTCAGGTTGTCAAAACATTGAAATTTGTTGGAAGCACTTTTATGATGGAAACCATATTGGGAGAAGTGAATAATTTATTAATGTTTACTTTTTATAAGCTATGTTTCAAAATTTATTTTTAAAACCATTTTTTAAAGCTAAATACACCCTGAAAAACATGAAGATTATGGATTATTTGTTTGATACGGATGTAGCATATTGATACTTAGGAGAGTTGAAACTATTTATTTTTTAATATTTAGTTAAATGCTTTGGAGAAGGAATTGTCTCCCTCCATCCTCTGCTCATCCGTGCTCATCCCCGATGAACTCCAAGAAAGAAAATCATCATCTGGATTTGATCAAGGAATAATGGAAAACTAATAGGTTTGTTTGGATAGTCCGTTGGGAGAACGGATACAGATTCCGAGGTAAATATATTAGAGGAATTTTGTCTCGATAAACGTAGGAATGGCTTTTGGAGAGGCCAGAACCAGACTTGATTAATGAACTCGCGAATGGTGAAGGAAACCACGTCTAGAATAAACTGTTGAAGTCACAGACTCACAGTCATGGAAGGAAGCTTCAGAACCTAATCTCTCACAAAACCAAACCCAGATTCATTGTAAAAGAAAACGGAAAAAAGATCCATGGGTGGAATATGAAAGACAAATCGAATTTGCAAAGTGGAATTGTGAAGGTCAAGGATGGAACATCCCAAAATTTTGTAGTCTAAACTTAAGTGTAATAAGAAAATAATTATTTTATAATAATTAAAAAATGTTATTTGAGTGACATCGATTTACTCAAATATAATTTATTAAGAAAATAACATTATAATGTTGGAATAATTCAATAATGGGCCACATATTACACTTATATGTGGGTGCCATTATTTATTGTCCGTGCCCGAGTATAAAGTGATCTACTAAAGTTTAAGGAATTAAGTGGGCATAACAAGGTGTCATGGACCGACATATACTGAGATCCAATTAGCTGGCCCGTATTCATTGATGGGCTGAATACGGGGCCCCTCTATAAATTCAGGGCTATGGTCCCCGGGTTAGCTAAGAGTTTCATTTGGCCGTCTCGCTTCCCCATCCGCAGTCGGTTTTTTTTCTGGTCCTTGGCGATAACATGGTTGACTCGCCCTTCCGTCACACGCATCCATGAATCCAGGTACGCTTCCGTAAAGCTCGAATCTATTCCATTGAACTTGTATGCTAAAGAATTTCCAACAATTGGTATCAGAACAAACATATCAAGTTCTTTGGAAAATCGTTTTCGTGCCTTTTTTTGTTTCGGGCATGTATGCATATATGTTTGTATGATTTATGCTTCTGTGTGTGGATTTGCAAGTATGTGTGTTTTTCTTTAATATGAAAGCCTTTTTCGTCGGAATCCATGGAGATTTTTTGCCAGGAAAATTTCGACTTTCGCCCGTGAACATATGTATATGAATGTGGATCTGATTATTTGCAACTGAGTTTGCGATATCTCTTCTTCCATGTTTTGAGATCTGGGTATATATTGGTTTGATTTTCCTTGCGATCCATAAACCAGAATCAATGGCTTCTCATGGATTCAGAAAATTCTTCATTCTGCAAAAAAAAAAAAACTTGTTCTTGTGCGTATGGCAATCTGTCGTTCGAATATGTTATGATATCCTATGTTTTGAATCTGGGAATGGATGCGGTTAACGGAAAGAGATGCGTATGACAGAATGGTTAAATCAACCAGGTTATCACCAGGGGAGAGAGAACTGACTGCAGATAGGGAAGCAAAAAAAGGGCTAAACCTTCCTTCTGAATTATTTTGACTAAAAGGGAAGGAAGTTCACATTGATTGGGCCAGCAGTTTTTGGGCTATATTAAAAAATGGAAGGATGTTCACACTAGTTAGGCCAGAAGTTTTTTTGGGCTGCTGGCATTATGGACTTTAAAAGGAAGGCGTTTTTTGTTGCTCTGTGTTGGGCCTATGAATTTTTATAGCTTTTTTTGGAAATTCTTTTCTGGGCCAATTCTTTTGGGCTTTTTTCTGGGCCATGTGTTTCTGCTGGTTCGCGTTTTGGGCCGATAATTTTTTTGAAAGGGGCTGTTTGGGCAAAAGGAAACTTTTTTGCGCCTTGATGAATGGGCCATTGAAGAAAATCTAGATTTCGCCCATTTCAAGAGGGAGAACACAGTTTGCTCAAAAAAATGGGCCAATGAATTTTGTTTTCCAGAACGATAGGGACATTTTGGGCCATTGTATTTGGGCCTGCCAAATGGAGATTACCCCATTTTCCGAAAGACATTTTGGGCTCTTTAAAGTTTCTAATTCCTATAAAAAAGGGATAAGGATTTCTAAATTTTGGGGCCAAGATTGCGTTTGAAAGTTTCTTTATAGAATACATTAGGCCACCTTGGAAATTCATTTTGGGCTTATTTTCCCCTTCTAATTTGGGCCTAACGAATGGATAATGAAGAACGTATAGGCCACTTTGGAAATATGTTATGGGCCTATGTTTAGAACTTTCTTTTTATAGACAATTTAAAGTTTTTGAACTATAGATTTGCAATAAAAAAAAGGAAGGGAAAGGTCCAATTTTAACATTTTATGGATTATTTTGGATTGTTTACATTAAAGAAATTATTTTGTACATATTTTATGTTTTGATTATTTTTTAAAATATGTACAAATAAGGCATTATGAGATTGATAATATATTTCAAATAATTTTTTGAAGGCTTTTGTGCCCATTTTAAGTTTTGTCTTTTATGCTAATTAAATGTATTGACACAACATCATACCAAAGTATGCTCTCTTGTGAAAATTATTTATGAGGCATATTAGATGTTATTTGTGACTGTATATTTCATGCGAGTATCTAATCGGCCCAAAGGAAGGTTGATGCTTGGCAGAAATATATAGGCACCTGTGATGATAAATATGTGACAATTATCAGGTATAATCATGCGAACAATAATGTGTTCTAAAGAACAATTATTGTTTGGCAGATCTTATTGTCAGTATTTGATCATTACAACAAGATGCCACTGACAGTTGATATTATCATCCAAAGAAGAAATATTGATATTGTTACCGGTATCTTGCGATGGGGATTATATTTATTTGAATTTATTGTCATTATCTTTTATGTGGATTTCTTTAAAATGGAAAAGGAAATAACATTCTGGTAATTATAGGATGCATGAATTTGGACTCTACATTAAGGATTAATCCTCCCTCCTCTTACAAATAAAAGTACTTCTGAAATACGAAGGTATTTTGATTAGTGGGAGCGATTAAATTGCAAGAGTCTTATGATCATAAAGCATGACATCCCAGGAGCCTTTTGAGGTGCTATTATAAATAGTATTCCCAAATCTAAGGATTTTCTTACCAGAATTGAAAAACGCTTTGTAAAAAGCGATAAGGCAAAAACAAGCAAGCTTTTGCAGCGCTTGATTTCTATAAAGTATAAAGGGTAAGGAAATATAAGAGAATATGTTATGGAAATGTCTAACATAGCTGCAAAACTTAAGGAATTAAAGCTTCAGCTATCTGAGGATCTATTGGTACACTTAGTGCTTATTTCTCTTCTTGCACAATATAGCCAGTTTAGGGTTAGTTATACCTGCCAAAAGGAAAAATGGACTCTAAATGAGTTCAAATCCTATCTTGTGCAAGAAGAAGAGAGGCTGAAACATGAAAGCACTCACGGTGCCAATGCGGCCTAGCACCTCTAAAGGGAAGGGCATAAAGAGAAAGTTTTCAGAGGCTGCAAAGGGTTCTGTTCAAAGAAACTCGTTAAGAATCCTGCTTCTGCTTCTAACCCAATAAAGAATATTTATAATGAGGTAAATGGGAGAAGCACTAAAGACTGTAGCCTATATTTTGATCAGAGTACCAACTAAGGCAACTGCTAAAACACATGAGTTTTGGACGGGCAAAAAGTCCGGTCTAAGACACTTTCATATTTGGGGTTGTTTAGCTAAGGCAAGGCCTTATAGGCCACAGGAAAAGAAATTGGACCCCAAAACAGTAAGCAGTTACTTTATTGGATATTCTAAAAGCTTAAGGGGTTATAAGTTTTACGATCTTACTCTCAGGAATATTTTTGAAATGGGAACTGCACGTTTCTTTAAGGATGTTGAGCTTGAGGGAAGATAAAGTAAGAGACATCACTTACGAGGAAGAATCGATCTCTATTACTGAGTCAAATTTGTCAGTTGCTTCTAAAAACATAGGAATCCCAATACAGGAATTCCAATACCTGTTTTGATTAAAGAAGTAAATCCAGAACCTCTACATAGTGATATTCAGGTTGAAATTCCTCCTACACAGGTTGAAGTTCCTTAAGTGGAAACTCAACAATCTCAAGAAACGATGTTAAGACGATCCACATGAGAAAGGAGAAATGCAATTTCGAATGCTTACATTGTCTCCCCTTATGGACATGAGGTAGACAATGGTATGGTGGAAGATGATCCAGTCAACTTCCAACAAACAATTAAAGCTCCAATTCTCAAAAGTGGATTGAGGCGATGAATACAAGACAATAAGGTTTGGGATCTTATCCCTTTACGGAAAGGTGCAAAACCCATTGGTTACTAATGGATATTTAAAATCAAAAGGGATGCAAATGGCAAAGTGAAAAGACGTACAGCTTGTCTTGTGACAAAAGGCTTTACTTAAAAGGAAGTGATTGACTTTAAAGAGGCTTTCTTTCCAGTTTCTTCGAAAGACTCTTTTACAGTAATCATGACACTAATCGCCCATTTTGATATCGAGTTCCAACAGATGGATGTTCAGACTGTGTTTCTCAATGGTGACATTGATGAGACAATTTATATGGAGCAACCAGAAACTTCATGTTAGGAGAACCTAACTCTATGGTTTGCAAACTAAAGAAATCCATCTATTGTCTTAAGCAAGCTTCCCGTCAATGGTATCACAAATTTCATCGGATAATTATCTCATTCAGTTTCGAGGTAAATCCTATTTATCATTGTGTATATCGTAAGGTTAGTGGGAGTAATTTCATATTCCTGATTTTATATGTTGATGACATATTGCTTGCCACCAATGATTCAGATTTGTTACGGGAAACCAAGAAATTTCTATCAAATAACTTTGAAATGAAAGATCTTGGTAAGGCTTCCTTTGTATTAGGAATCCAAGTTCATCGAGACAAAAATTGAGGTGTTCTTGGATTATCACAAAGGAGTCATATCGATAAAGTGCTTAAGAGGTTTGACATGCAAGATTGTAAACCAGGTGACACCCCTATTCTAAGGGAGACAAATTCAGTCTCAAACAATGCCCTATGACAACACTTGAGTTAAAGAAATGGAAAAGATTCCCCATTCTTTAGCTATTGGGAGTCTTATATATATGCTCAAGTGTGTACGCGACCAGATCTTGCTTTCATTACTGGAATGTTTGGCAGATATATGAGTAACCCGTGTATGAACCATTGTAAAGCAGTCAAAAGGGTTATGAAATATCTAAAGAGAATATAAGATTACATGTTTATGTCTAGTAGATCAGATCAGTTAGAGATCATTCAGTATGTTGATTCTGATCATGATGGATGCCAAAATATTAAGAAATCCACATCGGGCTATGTTTACAAGCTAGCTGGTAAAGCCATTTCTTGGAGTTTCCTCCCCCATGGAAGCAAAAGCATGTAACATTTTGGGAGGCATCTAATCATGGAATATGACTGCGCAACTTTGTCACTGGGCTGCAAATTACGTAAAGTATTGAAAGACCATTAAAGTTATATTGTGACAATATGGCGGCAGTCTTATATTTCAAAACCTAGCCGTTAAGGATAGGGAGTAGAATGGACATTTTTCTATCGAATACATTCGGACATACTCCATTATCGTTGAACTACTAGCAAAGGGAGTAACACCCAAGGTCTTTCACGAGCGCATAGCTCGAATGGGTGTGCTTTATGATGAGGATATCCTAGTTTAATGGGAGTATGTGTCTGGTGTTTGATTTTATGAACATTTAGGTATTTATTCTGATCAGAAATAAGGTTATACAGAAATAAAGTTATTCAGTTTTTTGTTAAAGTTTTACTTCAGTTTACCATTATGAATGATTATGATTGATGTTGATCTCACTAAGGAGGATCAGTTGGAAAATAGGCATGTACAGATCACACTCATGAAATTTTCCATACAGTATATCCATGATTGATCTATGTCATTTGGATGTGTTCATATATGTGATCATTCTGGGATTTAGTTATGTGTAATACGACGAAGATCCTGATTGGTTCTATGTGGATGCAATCAATGGACCAGATTGTTTAGGGAATAAATAATGGCAATATTGCGCGCGTAAGGTTTTACACATTTAAGTTGCTTATGTGCCCCAGTGGGAGATTGTTGGAATAATTCAACAATGGGCCACATATTACACTTATATGTGGGTGCCATTATTTATTGTCCGTGCTGAGTATAAAGTGATCTACTAAAGTTTAAGGAATTAAGTGGGCATAATAAGGTGTCATGGACCGACATATACTGAGATCCAATTAACTGGCCCGTATTCATTGATGGGCTGAATACGGGGCCCCTCCATAAATTTAGGGCTATGGTCCCCGGGTTAGCCAAGAGTTTCATTTGGCTGTCTCGCTTCCCCATCCACAGTCGTTTTTTTTTCTGGTCCTTGGCAATAACCTGATTGACCCGCCCTTCCGTCACGCGCATCCATAAATCCAGGTACGCTTCCGCAAAGCTCGAATATATTTTATTGAACTTGTATGCTAAAGAATTTCCAACATATAATATATGATAAAAAGGAATTACAAATCAGATTAAGATACGAAGGAGAGGAAATGGCGCAAATGAAAAAACATGGGTCTTTAAATGTAATTTACGCCTTTTTTATTGGGCTTGGGCATAAAAAGAGGAGCCGTTAATTTCTAAAAGAGGGAAGAAACAAACGGTTGGTTGGATCAAGTAGTAAGCAGTTTGTTTCAGCTTAAGTAAGGTCTCGAGTTCGAACCTTGTGAATGCAGCAGTCACCGTTGGGAGACTTTCACACCTTTCCCGGGTGCGCGACGCTGGTCGAATCCGGATTAATCGAAGCAAAGCTTCGAAAACCGGATGGATAAAAAAAAAAAGTAAAAGAGGGGAAGGGAGCGTTGTCTTTCCTCAGCTTCAGTCCGCCATTGCTGTGTTTGGGCAAGTTTATCGGATGATTTTGGCCAGTAAAACCACCTCTATTCACAAATTTCTTCACGACAGTTTTTACATTCAAGTAGATCTACGACATTTTTTCTATTTAAGTAGATATATCTAATGATTAATTTCTTTAAACAATATATTAAATTTTAAATTTAGGGATTGTAATGGTTAATTTTTCATTTTCTAGTTTATTTCCATAAAGTTTCCACCTAATATTGTACTTATTTAGAAAAGCTTATTTATTCGCCTAAAGCACATTCAATAGTGTTTTTCCGCAAAACGAGATAATCTCCTTCATATATTTACCTCGATTTGGGTAAAAGTATTTCTCTACCACATTTCCAAATAAACACATTATCGAGTTTCAAATGCTATATATCCCGATTCTCTCTTTTCCTCATTCTCATTTTCATCTCATGATCTCATCATCACCAAAATTTATATCACCAAAAGGATATAAATGCTAACATTACGAGGATACCAACCGTATGAAATCTTTCTTACATAAAATTTATTTATTTTTTATTACATGTTCTTAAAATGAACTCACACGTGTGTCTAAGAATCTGTTAGAAGAGTAATTTCATATAGATTAAAGTAAATATGTGAAAGAAATTTTATCTCAATTTACGTAAATATAATTGAGAATCATTTTTCCAATACGCACACAATCCCAGCCACTACCAGCCAGCCCAAGTCATAGGCACATTTAAATCAAACAACAAAGGGAAAAGGGAACAGGGTCAAGAAAAAAAGTTTTGAAATCTGAAACACTCTAGACATTAACTTGTTCAAGCCACTAGAATCCTCCCAATCCATGTTTGATATATATATATATATATAATATTCTTAATGTAAAAATGAATTACCTTTTAAAAGATTAAAAAAACTAAATAAATTAATAAATTATAATATATTTTGTATTATTATATTATATACCAGTTTAAAAGGTAGAAAAATTGGTTTGAAAAAATTATATATATAACTTAGAACTCGTTTGACACGGCGGTGGAAAATAGTTTTAACGGAGTTTAAAACAAAATCTAAGTTTTGAAGAATAAATCTTGCGAGAATGATTTTTACGGATTCCGAAGCAAAACACAGGTTTTGAAAATGTGATTGTGTTTGGGAAGTTATAGTGAGAATAAATTTTATGAATTCCGAAACAAAAGGTAAGTAGGAAAGAATAAATATAAAATTTATTAAAGATGTGTAATTGGAGAACAAAATAGTTTTTTCAAAAACTAGGGTTTAACCCGATATTTAGCCTTTAAAATAAATTTTTTAAAAAATGTGATTACTTACACAAATTAGATTTGGAAGAAAAACCTAATTTTTAACTTAAAAGATGCCAAACTAGCCCTTGATTTGATTCTTCAATCTCCTCAACAATTCAAACAAACAAATCCAAGAGAAAGAACAAGATCAGGGGAATGTACTTACACTATTGGCTGAAGTATTTTCTGCTATTATAACATATTTTGAATCCATCATTCCAAATAGAATCTGAAACTATTCCTTCTATGTACTTACAGATTTGTTGTGCAAAACAAATCAATCGGATTCAGAATTTACAACAACCTTACATGAGAATCAAACAAACCAAGAACTAAGTTACAGATCAAGCAACAGATTTTTGGGGTTGTGTGGTTATTCTAAAGCAGTCGATTAACTCATCCCTCTGAGTCATAACATTGCCAAACAAATCATCCATGTCCTTGCTCATATCGTCCATGAGCTTCTCCAACACATTAAGCTGTTTCTGCAAATCCATGGATGCATCAACTTTCTCACCATCTGAAGCATCAAGAAGGTTGACCACAGAACCATTAATCTCTTCAATCTCTTTCAACAGAGGAATTTTTCTGATCAACATCAGTTCGTTGATTTTGGAATCAAGCGTGAGAACTGAAGAATCATCAAAACCACCCGCAAATTTTCTAATCTCCAAGCAGGGTTTCCAATCGCTGCATAAACCAGACAAGAAAATCCCACATATCCAGAATCCGATTCTCTTCAATTCATTCACAGCTTCATGGAGAACCATTTCCTTACCTGAGAAATCCTTCACCTCGCGATCCTCCGCATTCGCCTCTCCACCGAAACTAAGGTTGAAGCTACCAGGCGGGATCGATTTCAGATGCTTCATCGCGGAAGAGGGTGAAGTCTCCAAATGACTCAATCCATGAGACAGAGACATCCGAGCCTGTCCGATATGAGAAAGACAAGAAGAAATCGAATTAAAAAGATCAAGCAAATTCGAGCTGTACCCGAGAAACAGTCGAACCGATTTAGAATCCCATGACCTCATGGGAGAATCGATATCCACTAGAAACTTCGAGAAAGCCTTGTTGATCGAGGAGGGTAAGAGCTCTAAGAATTTGTGGATCCATGAAAGGGAGAGGATTTCAGATTGGGGCAACTGGGAAATGGAATTGGAAGCTATGGATCGAAAAGCTTGAAGGGAGGATGAAAAATGGTGCGATTGATGAGGGTGGTGGTGAGGATCATGATGAATGTGATTGTTGTGATTCTCCAGTTTCTTCGATAATTTCTGGGCAGCCAAGAGTACCATGGGACGACCAGCGAAGAGACGATATGGTGATGATCATAAAAGCTGGGTGATTCGGATTGGATGTTTGACAACTGCAATTTCTCAGTCAAGGTTTCAAATTTCGAATGTCTGGTTTCATCATGCTGATACGGAACAAATCACTTATTATTATTATTATTATTATTATTATTATTATTATTATTATTATTATTATTATTCATCCTGCGCTTCAACCTTAGACTTGTCACAGTTACATGGTTCAGAAAATTGCGCAGCAAGCCTGTTTAAAAAATGGAAAAATTATCCAGAGGTACCAAACAACAGAATTAATAATTAAATAGTCTCAAAAATTCATAAAATTACCATAAGGTTCTAGGAGTAGCTGCTGAAGTTATTAATAAATGCTAGCAGCATTAGCTACTCCTGGAACCTTATGGTAATTTTGTGAATGTTGAAATCATTTTGTGGTTAATTCTGTTACTTGGAATCTCTGGGTAACTTTCTCTTAAAAATTTAATTAAGTAATAATAAACGGCTTAATTGACTTATTATAATAAGTTATTAAGCTATTTACAGAGAAAGTAACCAGAAAATACCTTTTAAATTCTCTAAATCCCATTTGGTGTTATGAATAAGATAAATGACAGATTGATATGTGTATGCAATTTAGGTTTTGCATATTTGTGAGAAAAGATAAAAATGTCCCTCGTATGTAAAGAAAGAATGAGGAACCCTAGTTAGAGCACCACTGCCGACCACCAGAGTCAGGCATTAGCCACCTGGCCGAGCTTTGGTGGCTTTTTTAGGCATGTGCTATGTATTTTCTATCAAAATTATTACGATGTGAGGGACAATTCTATATCTTTCTGTAAATACGCAAAACCCAAAATTGCAGAGGTATATCAATATATCATTTACCTTATTCATAACACTCAATGAGATTTAAGGAATTTAGAAGGTATTTCTTGAACTCTTTTTCGTGCATGTTTGGGGTTCCCGTTTTTCCAACAAACACGCAAATTAAGATAAAAGACATCTCAAATGCCATAAAAAGCATTTCAGAATCCGTAAAAAAATTTTGAAATACGTAAACTCCTTCCTCTAAATAGATTCTTAAACAAACGCTTTTTCATTATTTATATCTTTATTAATTTTATACAAAGGATAAAAAGCTGCATGACTTGTGATGTAAGTTTGTGGTTTTCAAATATTCTATCAATGTATTATTATAGTCTATAAACAAACCACAATATTTACTTGTGATGTAAGTTTGTGGTTGTCGAATATTCTATCAGTATAATGAATGTGCAAGCTATAACACCAAAAATATTCTATATTTTTTAATTACTCGCCAGCGCCAACAGCATGGTGATCCAACGATCCAATTCTCCTTTTGCTTTCATTTTTTTTTTTGTGTGTTTTTTGCTTGCAGGATTTAGAGCTTAATGTCAAGATCAAGTATATATAGCTTTAATGGAATCTTTATTTGAGTATTATTACAAGCGTTCGCATGATCCATACGGTGTACGTTTGAAAATGTGGTAGAGAAGTATTTTTTACGTAAGTCGAAGTAAATATGTGAAGGAGATTATCTTATTTTTTTTGCAGAAAAACATGGTTAAACGTGCGTTTGACTTTTCCAAATACTCCGTCAAACAAGCTCACGGAACTCTCAGCTCAAAGTTGGTTATTATTCACATTTCATTCAGACTTTTAGAAGCTTTTTTCCAAATTTAGGTTTTGTTTAAGTACTCACTTTTTTTTTTTAAAAAAACCCAGGTTTTGTAATAAAATCTAGGTTTAAAACTTAGGTTTTGAAAAAGTTATTTTCTTGTCAAATCATACTCTCTTTCATAATAAATTTTCTCTTTTTACTTTTTTCTTTCTTTCGTTTTTTTCGTTCTTACTTACTTTTTGTTTTGAATTCCGTAAAAACCAATAACTTCCCAAACATAATAACCTTTCAAAATCTAGATTTTGCCTTAGAATCCATAAAAGCTATTCTTCCAAAAACTATTATCCAAAACCTAAATTTTACCTTTTAACTTCGTAAAAGCTATTCTTAAACAGATTTTTGAACGAGCTTTCGATTGAGTTGGTGGCATAAGTTTCTACGTCAATTTCTCATTGGTGAATCTTTATCTACGTGAAAGTACGATGGTTTTTCAGAAGATGTTGGACTTGTTCATCTTTGTGGCTGGACATGGTGTTTGTGGCAGTTGTGTTTGAAGTTTTTTATGCACTTCCCTACCTGCTGATTGGTATGTGGTGTGTGAGGTGTGTTACGTGTTTCATATTATCATATTCTTCTTACGTTCAACTAATGTTTTATTAATATATTTAATCATTTTAAATAAGATGGTGAGTTTATTTGGTAAGTCCATTGGAAGAACAGATACAAATTCCGAGATAAATATGTGAGAGAATTTTATCTCGGTAAGCGTATGAATAACTTTTGGATGCCCAAACGGGCTATCCAAACAAGCTTATTGGCAGGGAACCCAATTGATGGCGAGTTGACTGATATGAACCCAGTGATATGAACCCAGGATATCTTGTGTGAATATTGGTGAGTAATCTGTGAATATCACAGTGCATTCTGAGCGAGGAGTTATGTCTTGACTCTGATGAGGCTACATCCAACTCACGTTCAACATAACTTTTCTGTGAATCGAGATAATCTCATTTACATATTTATCTCAACTTGTATGAGAGTACTTCTCCACCACTTTTCTAAACAGGCCAATTTTAAAAAACTCAGTGGAAAGGAAATTATCCAGATGGGATGGCAGTGGGAACCCAAAAGAAGTGGGACCCAGTGTTGTATAGGTTGCGGATGTCAAATTGGGTTGTGGAATCCTAACAGAGTCAATCTTTTTCCAGACATTATCATTAAACATTTATTATGTAAATTCTAAAAATATGTATATTATATAAATAAATTTCACATAAAATCCCCCCTCTCTCTCCATCTCTTGCTTTGGACGTGGTTTGGGCCCACGGTGAGCTTGCATGCACTGCCTTCCACCGCAATCTAACAAAAGATGGAGATCTAACCAATGGACATTTGGTAGAGTTGACAGGGGTTACTATCAGTATTTCTCAGGGTGAGGGTTCAAACCTTAAGGAGTGACAGCCGCGATAATTAAGGAAATATCAAAGAAGTTATCCCATCGGTACCTCGTTACCACCGTAAGGCCTACTCGCGGGGGTTCGGATTAGTCTGGGGTGGACAATGAACTAAGGATACCGGATAGTTTATAAAAAAAAGATAGAGATAAAAAAACAAAAGATGGGTGGGCTCATCCATCATGTTCCATGTGCGGAGTATGGATCTTTTTTTTCGTTTTTTTTAAATGGATTGCATTTTATATCAATTGTTGCTTCAGCCATTATAGAATTGTTATTACTCTTCCAAAAAAATTATTAAAATCTTAAATATTAACTCTATTATAACTCCATCTTGATGCATCTCACTAGAGCAGGTAATACGTGTTGGTTCCGCTAACCCACCAAAGTGAGGTGGGTTTAGGTTGATTCCAACCTGCCAACTTGCCAGTAGCGGGTTCAGACTGCAGAGTGCAACTTGTTTTCAAACGGGTTGTTGACGGACTGGTCCACATTCCCAACCTTACATCTCCGTTCTCATATTTTTGAATTCATTGAGACTTAATGTAACCTAATTCCTGCTTTTAAAATATTATTTCAACATTTTAGAAATAAATTTAGTCTTCACGATTTTATATTTTTTTAGAAATCTAGGGGATAAGCACATTTCAAATAATTAAGGCTACATGAATTAAATTGAACTGAATTAAATTTAGGGGTTTTTCATTTATTATAGAAATTAATCAGCTATATCAAACTTTTAGGTTGAGGGATTAATTTGAAACTTAGGCAAATTGATTGTATTTTATATAAATTGTTGTTTTAGCAGTTACAGAATTATTATTGGTTTATTATTTTAAAAAATAAATATTAACTCTATTATAGCTCATTCGTTTAACTTTGATTTGATATGATTTAGTTTCTATAGCTATAATGTTGATTTTGTTGAAACTCAATCCGTTGATTTTAAATTATACTCAAATCAAAATTATAAGAATCAACAAGTTGTACCATTCCTAAGGTTGAGAGATTAAATTTTGTTTTAATTAAAACTATTTGACTAGATGATAATTTTTTCTTTCTCTTATAAATATTTATAACCATCTCAACCAAGCGTTTAGATCAACTAGTAATGAATTATTACAACTTAACCAATTGTCTCATTTTCAAACTCCGAGGTAGTGATGATAATTTTGCTTCGAGTAGTAATGAAAAGACATTGGATCTTAATCAGTAGTGGAACCATAGCCTTCCACCAGTGGGGTAATTTTTTTATTTTTAAGCAAATGGACAACATGCTTGTTAGTATAGATAATTTAAGTAGATTCAAATCTTAAAAATCAATGAATGGATAATAAAAACTTAATATATATTTACATAAATTTCAAATGTTGAGTGGGGGATTTTGCCCATCCTCAACTCAATATAGCTCTGCCCCGGATCTCAATATCAATATATATATACTACTTGAATAGCTCAAATTAATTTGGTTATATTTTAAATATCAATTATAATTTGATTTGATCAAACTTTAAAATTATTCAAAATAAAAAAAATGAAATTAAATCTACATTTTGTAAATGCTTTTTTTTTTGGAAGACGACGTTAATACAGCCAAACGGCGGTAGAGTTGTTCATCCGTAACAGCACACAAAACGACAGTAAGTCAACAGCACGACATGCGTGTTCTTACCTCCTCTTCTTTGGCGTGTGTTCACAATCGCTTACCCATCAATTGCAAACGCTACCGTGATTTTAAATGCAATAGTTATTTAATTTAAAAAAAAAAGTTAAATACAATATCTTAACAGTATTTATAATTATATTTTTTGATATCAATTTATTTAATTTATAAATTAATATATAATTTGATGATTTATATCCGTTTTTCAGTAACGCTTCTATAAAAAATTATATATAATTTCTTTAATTTCGGTAAAAAAATTAATTAACTCTTTTGTACTCGCACACATGAGGCGTCACTACTTTTCAATTCTTTTGATGGGAAGGAAGAATCACATCCACCGGAAAAAGGCAAAAATTTAGAATCTGAAGTCAATTTTACATCTTAAAAAAGAATAATTTTCACCGTTAATATAAATAGATACTATAGTAGTCAAAAGGGGAAAAAAATCAATGCTCAATCTTCTACCAAAAAAGCCCTAAAAGTTTTTTAAAGTATAATGTTACCCTAAAAATTTTAAAATGTAATATTATTGTTCCATTTTATTAGAAAACGTTGATTATTAAAATAATATTACGGACATTAAAATTTTTAAGAGAAAGTGATAACATCACTTCATTTCAATATTTTTGAATGCTTCTTATGTCTAAAATTTTTTTTGAGACAATATTATCCCTGAAAAAAAAGTTTTGAAATAATTTCGCACTGTAACCCATAATTGAACAATGTCACTTTCTCCATTCTCATCAATTATAAATGTGAAGGGAAGTTTAGTAATTCTTTAAAATTACTTCAAAATTTTTTAAAAAAATGCAAAATACAAAATGTTAATTCATCGAAAATATAATTCGTAATACAAAGATTACATTTTACATTCATGACCAAAGACTAATTATATTGGGTGTGTTTGAAATAATAGTAGAAATTACATTTTTAATATGATTTATGGTTTAAAAAACTAATATTTAAAAAAAAATTTTATCTCGATTTATGTAAATATGCATTTATAAATTGCAAACCGTTGGATCAATCTTATCTAATCTTTTAAGGTCACACCAACATAGAAGATCTTAAAAGAGATGCTCATCACAATGGTTAGCATCATAATTTTTTTTTTTGCCAACGAAAATAATATAAATAAACGAGACAACATTATAAAGAGAACAGAAACACATCAAACAAAACAGAAAAATAACAGCACAAACCCAAAACAAACAACCTAAAGCCCATCACAACCCACACAACCCTAATCCTAAAACATAACACATAACAAAGAGACAGATGAGCATCATAATGATCAATGTGATGAGTCAAAACACAATTTCAATCACATATATTTAAAATTTGCACTCGATAACTTTTAAATAAAAAAAATCATATTTCCCAAACCTTAAATTGAGAAATTATATATACGTTAAAATAATTTCTTCTCAAAAAATAAAAGTAAAAATAAACTCCACCCCAAATGTTAAATCTGGACGGTGTAGATTCCATGCCCATCATTCCCGCCATAGTCATTGCTTCTGCAAGTTCAGGGTCCTGAAATTCACATGCTCTTCCAGTCGCACCACCTCCTCCTCTAATACGCTACTTCAGCAAGAAGTTCCGATGTATGGATTCCAATAGCATTTCATTGCGACATATATATATATATATATGAAAAGAATGCATATCTTCTTTAACAAGGTAGGAATAAGGAGGAAGACAAGGCTCAGAGCTCCAAGAGGTCTCGCAAAATGCCTCTTTCTAACGCACTGTTTGTGAACATATTCCTCGTGCTTGAGCTTTCTCTTCAACTTATCTACCTGTAAGTTTCAATAGATAACTAAATTGATGAATTAAAAAAATATGAGAATGATTGATGCACAACTTTTATCAAGGCCATTTTCCCTTTTCTGTTAGATCGAATCTGGACAGACATTGCTCTGCTCCCTCGAGCTTCCATCTTGCCTTGCATTTTCATGCCATTATTGAATCAAGGACGAATCAATGTTCTATTCGTTTCTTCAGATTAGCGAAAGGGCTCAGAAAACACAAGGTCAATGATGGATAGTAACGGAGTGAGGAAGACGGTGGCCGTGGCTATTGTGGCGGGGCTAGTGGTGATGATGGGAAAGCGAGGGGCTGAGGCTACGAATACCGGCTGTTAAGACGGTGGTCGGCTGCGAGTGCCTCAAGTACGCGGCTTCGTGTCTTCCCGAGATTGCAGAAGGAACGGGCTGA
>JANTPZ010094767.1:0-17337 GCA_025593235.1 Vachellia pachyceras | reverse complement strand
AACAAGGACCCTAAGTGTTGGAAGACGCCACAAGGTTGATCAAGCCTTGATAAGTCTGTTAGTTCTGAAAAGAACCCTAGAGAGAATCCTCTCAAAGTGCATAAAAATGTAAACTTTCATTCAAAATCCAAGTCTGCCCTCAAAAGAGGCGTTACAAAGTATTTAGATGAAACTCGCAAATCTGACCTAATTTGCATTAATTGCAAATATTAAAGTCTAATTAAAATGGACACTCTCAAGAAAAAAGGAAAGTCAACTGTTACCTAATTTGCAGTGAATGCAAAGAAGGAAACTCTTAAGAAAAGGAAACTAGAAAGTCACCTAATTTGCAGTAATTGCAAATAAGGAAACTCTTAAAACAGGAAACTCCAAAAGTCAAATTTGCCAACTAGTAAGTAATTTTCGTGCAAATAAAAAGCCATAAAATATGATCATCATTTAAAGCCCAAAATGTGCTTATTTAGG
This sequence comes from Vachellia pachyceras, assembly GCA_025593235.1. Classification (NCBI taxonomy): domain Eukaryota; kingdom Viridiplantae; phylum Streptophyta; class Magnoliopsida; order Fabales; family Fabaceae; genus Vachellia; species Vachellia pachyceras. The sequence goes on along the minus strand of JANTPZ010094767.1, from coordinate 16,872 downwards.
CCCAAATGAGTCCTCCCATGTGAAGTACTTGGCCCAAGCTCTTTAGTTTCACGTCTCTAAGCCCAAAACTTGATCCGCAGCTCCATTGTCAGCCTAAATTAGATTAGTGATGTTTTTAACTTTTCCATCCAGATCTGATCCAATTGCCATTTGCTTTGTCCATGTCTCCTGCACTAGCCCATTTAATGCTTCTTTAATCTTTTTGGATCTTGCCCTTGTGATTGGACCACTTAGAATTTGCAATGGATCACTTGAGTTCAAAGAGTCAGCTTGCTGATCCGCATCAAATATGATTTAGATTCATGAGGATTATTCATGATATGGTTTGATGCAATTGTTTTAACTTAAATTACATGTTTTGTTGTGGAATCATGAAATTTTAGTCATTATAAGAAAATCAATAGAAGCATAATAGATTTTGAAATTAAAAAATTGATAATTATCATAAAATATTCTATGGTTGATTAGATGAATGGATAATTATCATGTTGTATTATATTTCGATTGGACTGATTGATGAAAATTTATCATGGGTTAGATGCATGGAGTAAATATGGTTTGAATATAATATCAAAGAACTTGACATGCACATTAATGAATAAATTATTGTTCATCGATCATAGATAAACTTCCTCATCATGAATAGATTTTAAAAAGGGTATTTAAAAGTAAGTTTTTCTTGAGCAATTAGGGGATTATCTTCACTTAGAAGAAAGGTATAGATTAAATTGTACAAAAGATATCAATGCTCATGAAAAGGTACATGTATGAGAGGAAGGAAGTTTCATAACACCTCAAGAAAACAAGAGGGAAGGACAAAGATAAATTCAATATTTCATATTGGTTGTGGTAAATTTGATAATAGAAAATTAGTCATAATTTATTGACATGTTAATAGTTTTGATTGTCATGGTTGTTCATTATTTGACTTGAATATGAAGTTGGTAGCAATGTTTATCTATCATGATAGTAAGTCTAAGTTTACAAGGGCTTATAGCCAAATTTATAATGGAAAGTCGCGATATATTGGTATGAGACATAGCTATGTAAAGGATTTAATTTTAAACGGAGTAATCTCCATAAGTTATATAAGATCTGAATTAAATCTTGTAGATTCTTTGATGAAAGGTCTAACAAGGGATGTGGTGTTAAAAACATCAAAAGGGATGTGTCTAAAGCCCTATAAATCTAGACATCAATAGTGGAAACCCAACTCACACTTAATTTAGCTCTTAATAGACCTGTAAGCATATATTTGCTGGAGCATTTAATATGGAGGTGCTCTTGACGGAGTCTACCTATTAGAGAGTGAAGTGAGGCTGCTTCTAAGAGTCCAAAGGCTTGACTCTGAAAGCTCTCATGAAAAGGATATGGACACAGGGTCATGAACGTGTCATTTAAAGGGGCATACAATGGCCCAAGATCTCATGCGTAATTCACGCACACTTGTTCACATGGGATAATTTGTTCAAAGCTTAGTCTACCACATTATTTCGGATGGGTGAAACTATGTCTTACTTAGGTAAAGGTTCAAATCCTTGAGATACCTTTACTGACAACATGAGATTTTCGAAGTGATAAGAGTTTTGATCATTGTTAAAAAATGGTGGGGGATTGTTGGAGTATTTTTCAAAAATGAAAAGATGTAATTTTCCAAAAGAAGAGATGTGATTTTTTAGAAAGTTGTGTCCTTATAAATTAATTAGTTTATTTGAAGGGGTGTGTAAGGGGTTGTAATTCTAAAGTCATGTATCCCTACATATCATAAAGGTGTAACTTTTCATTGAACAATCATTATAGTTATGCCTTTTTGAAGTGGTATGGTTGTGACTTTTAATTAAAGAGACATTGTTTTCAAAAGGTACCATTTCAAGACATCTCTCCATCCTCTATAAATACCCTCCCCATCCTCCCATTTGGACACACAATTTCTACACACAATTTTCTTCACAATAATATCAAACTCATTGTCATTCTCTTTGAGTGCACGCTTAGAAAAAGATAAATTATCACTTTGTAAAAGCCTTTGTTGTCTTGGCTTGAGTGTTGGGAGTGCAATCCATACTCAATAGTCTCTATTGTATCCTGCAGGAAATTCACCGGTTAACCCAACTTGCACCCTATAATATAGGAATAGGTGGGGGTGAATTAAATCTAAAGGAAAGTGTTGCCCACGCCTTAGAAACATTGTGCACAACTTTCCTTTTCATCTTCCTCATCTCTTTTTCTTGTACTCTTCAAAGAACCATTCCCACCAATATCATCAACATAAAGCATTCTTCACTATGAGCTGTCCCGAAACCAGCTGGTCATTCATTATATTTAGATGGCAAGTTCATAATTTCCTAATCATCGTTAATACATATGGTGGAGTGATTTTAGGTTTAATAATGCTCTCCTTAGATGCTCTTGTAGGTGAATAAAGATAATGTCAAAATTTCCATCATGCGGTCGTCCTTGACTGTAGCATAAAAATAGCTGTGGGACTTCCCAACAAATATTAGTTACATGTCCATTAGGAGTGGGGCCTCTTCATTTTCTCTTCATTTAAATATAACTGTCTCTATTTACCCTCCAGTTAATGCTATGGAAGCTGCAGGAACTATTGCCATGGTACGGTGGAATTGGGAGATGGAATTGGAAATGGAATTCATTTCCTATGTTTGGTATGGTGGAATTGAGGGGTGGAATTGGAAATGGAAATGGAATTCAAAATGGGTAGAAATGAATTCCATGATGTAACCCATGTAATTGTATTTAATTTCATGGAATTGATTTGTTGGCCCCTCATTTTTTTTCTATATTTATATATATTTCCATCTTCATTTTCATCTCTATCTCCATCTCCATTTCCACCAAAATCAATTTCAACGTACCAAACGAGCCATTATACGTGCCAACTCCTGCCCCTCCTAATGGAATTTACAGCAAACTTTGATGCGGGCACTGAAAATATCAATTACGTGCCTATTTGAAAAATCGTTGAGAGAATATATTTTGACAGAATACATTTTGACAGAATGCATTTATATTTAGATAAACGTTAAATTCAGAGTGCATTTATTCTACAAAAAGTATTTTTTGTTCAAAATGTATTTTACAAGAAGAGGTTACCAAATGTTGAATCTACAAGCTAACGGATATTTGGGTTCGAAATGCACTTTGAACCTCAAAAGTTATTGCCAAACATGCACGTATTTCTATGCTAAACACAAGTATCCTCATATCAGAAACAATCCTATTTGTGGCTCTATCCGACACTAAATGTAAATTGGTTTTCCCACAAAGACGAGGCCTAAGAAACAACGGTCTTTGGGCTCACTTTACCATCACAAAACGAGATGAAATGTTTCATTGGTTACTTTTATTTATGGGCTCAGAACATATAGGCCCTTGTACTGACCTACAAAGCCCAAATTCACTCGGGATGAAAGACGAGGTGACGTCCGAAGTGGTCTATAAGGGGTAAACTCAACCATCACTGGTGTGTTAATTCTCACGTTTTAGTTTTCTTTAAATCCTTCCAACGGTGCCATCGGATAATAAAACACTGTTTGTTTTACATATATATTACTGATTATTGATGTCAAAGCTGCGTAATCAATTTTTTAAAAGAAATGAAAGTCGTTATTATAAATATTTTAACTCAAATTAAATTATGATATACAATCATGAGCGAGGATTGAACGGTGTGGTTCGTAAGATATTGGCCCAAAGTTTTTTTTTACTTCTTAAATAGAAAAACACAAAATGCTCGTAAACAGCAAGAGGAGGAGCACGAACGAGTAGAGGTTGAAGTAGACCTAAGCAACGAAACTCTCTCTCTATGGAATGTACACGAAATGAGTCGAGGGTTTTTGAGGTTTAGGAGCTTCAGTCTCCCCAGAGAATCAAGTCGGTGCTAGATTCAACGTTATCCCAATTGAAGCCTCTCTGCAAGGCTGGTGGTGTTATGATCAACCCTTCTGCCATACTGTTCATGAGAGCAGGCATGTTAAATACCTCTTCTTCATCCCAATACATTCTCCTCGCCGCCTCCTCACCTTCCTCTTCTAATGCTTCCGGCAACTCAAAGTCACAGTCCAGAGGCAGAGCTGACATGTTCTTCCCAGAATCATCGTCGGCGACGACACCGGGGATGAGCTTCTCTGCCGCTTCCATGGCGGCAAACTGGATGGATCTGAGGGAGGATGTGAGCGGATTAAGGCGGGGCAAGGAGGAAGCAGCGTCGGGGAAATTCAAGGACGCAGAGTCGCCCTTGAAAGCAAGAGCAGCAACGTCGTGAGCCATGGCGGCCATGTCAGGGCTGGCGAAAGTGCCGAGCCACAGACGTGCCTTGATGTTGTTAGGTTGACGAAGCTCGCACACCCACTTGCCGTTTCTGTGCCTCACGCCTTTGTATGTTGGGTGACGCAGTGTGTTCGGTTGAGAGGAGGATGGGCTTGAGAAGGTTTTTATTCTGACTTTTAACCTTGCGCGGACCATCTCTAATAATAAAACTACGTTTTTGCTTCTTGCGGCACCTGCAAAACGCGGTGGACGTGAGCTAATTGATTTCTCACCGTAATTTTTTATGTTCCACGTGTAACCATGCGAACTCTGTTTCCTCAGTGTAATGTCAGTCACGTGTCCAAAAGGATAATTTAATAAACAACTCAAGTACTCCCTCCCTCTCCCAACCTCCCTTTTCTGACGCGTTACTTCATCCTCAATTAAAAATTCCTTCCAGACTCTGATCACGTCTCAAATGAAGAGGCAAAAACCAAAAAAAAAGGTGTTTTATATAATTTGTGTGATTTTAATGATTTAAATATGTTAAAGAATGGAATTGCCTGAGGAAATCCATACCGATTATATATATAGCACCAGGAAATGCATGTCTCCACCTATTGTACGTGTATCTATACAATTCTTATGAAGCAGAATGTAGAAATTGAAATGGAATAATAAAAGGCGTTGTGATGTTACGAGTTTGGACATTAACTCGGGTACATGCTTAACTATGAAACGGGGCAAGGATCGTCAGAGAAGTGATGCTAAAACGGGGATGGCTATCATAAACATTTAGTGTGTTTGGATAGCCCGTTGGGAGAACAGACACAGATTCTGAAATAAATATGTGAGAGGAGTTTTATCTCAATAAACGCAGGAATGACTTTTGGATGTCCAAACAGACTCCATTAACAGAGTGGGAATGAAATAGGGTAAAGGTGAGGTGGGTCCGTTACTGATAGAGAGAGAGAGAGAGATAGCATGAGACGAGGTGTGGGGCCTTAACACTTGACGGTTGAGACACTCGTGTCGATAAAACGGCGGCGTGGCAACCCACCAACTGGTCGGTCGCTCTTTTTAGTAACTCTCTTCCATTCTCCAATTCAACGAGGAGGTTGGTGTTGCCCAAAAACAAAAATCACCAAGGTTGCTGAGCGGTGCAATTTTCAAAAGAAATTAAATAGGGATCGAAAATTTGCAGTTTCAAACACTATAAACCATAAATAAGATCAAGATGCTAATGCTAAGTATGACTGAAAAATAGTATGAATGGGTGTTGAATGCACTAACAAAAATAATACTTTAGTCCTCCAAGCATCGTTAAGAAATAATATCACGATGCTTATGCTTCCCTGCCAAACAATAATCTTGCTTGAATTTAACTTTGTAACAACAAGGTGAACTGGATTTCGGCTACATCAAGACATATAATACGAAAGGCAATGATAAAATACGAATACAGCAAGTGTTGGGATGAATTTATGGATTTAGTTGTTCACGTTGCTATTAATTCATATACAATACTTATAGAGTGAGTTAATTGTTGACGATATTCATGTGAATGTTTCTCTGAAGAGTACAAGAAGAATAGATGAAAAATTGTGTGTCCAAAAGAAAAGATGGGGATGGTATTTATAGAGTATGGAAAGATATCTTGAACTGGTACCTTTTGAAAATAATGTCTCTTCAATTAAAAGTCACAACCATACCATTTTAAAAAGTCACAACCATAATGACTTCTCCATGAAGAGTTGCACATTTATGTTATGTAGGGATACATGACTTTAAAATTATACCCCCTACACACCCCTTCAAATAAATTAATTAATTTATAAGAATACAACCCTTAAAAAAAATCACATCTCATCCTTTTAAAAATCACTACTTTTCATTTTAAAAAAAAATACTCTAACATTTAATTTGCTTGGCGTGGGTGTTAGATGGGAAGGGAAGTAGTAAAATGGGCTTTGGGGTGGGTTAGGGGAGAGAAATCATTATAACCGTTGCAAAGTGAGTGACTCGGAGCCGACGGCCGACTTGGCTGTGCCGATTGGACCTCATATTCCCACTGAGATCAAGACTGAATTATCAAAGATGGAAAAAGAGAAGGAAGGAGACCAGCAGATGCAACGCTTGGACTGTGGGCTTAGGTAGAATGGGCCCAGCCTTTATCCCATTGGATAATAATTGCATGGATGACGCAGTGGGGCCCACGGATAACTTGATGATGGAAAGAAGTCTTTCCTTGCTGGAAGGCATAGTGGACTTCGATGAAATGGGCCAATTGGATCTAGGGGATATTGACATGAAGCTTGTCCCAGTTTCGGCGAAGGAGGAGAATGGGCTTGGTGTTAAAGTCCTTTTATCCAATGAGGAGGAGATGGGTCCTTCGGAAAGAGGAACGTGTATCCCGGAGACTCAATTGCAGTACATTGAATGATTGTTTGTGAGTTTAATTTCCTCTTGATTATTTTTAATTTTATCATGATTAAAATCTTATATTGAAATATTAGAGGTGCTTGTGAAAAGGGGCTTTTGAGAAATTTAAAATTGGTTTTAAATGATTTCAAGCCTAGCTTGATTTTCTTGTTTGAGACCAAATGTAGCAATATTTTGCGCTTTCCTTCCCTTATTAATTTGGATTTTGATGAGATTAGATGTATTCCTAATGAAGGTAGATCTGGTGGTTTAATTGTTGCTTGGAACTCTGCTAGTATGACTATTAGAATTATTGAGGAAAATAGGCAATTTTTAACTGTGAATGCTTTACTCCTGGAAATCCTAAATTTATTATCATTGCTATTTATGCGATTCCTAATTCAAATTTTAAACATTTGCTTTGGGAAATATTAGTTTCTTTTGCTGCAGGGATTACTATTCCTTGGATTGTGTATGGAGATTTTAATGATATAAGGTGTTTTGATGAGCGGATGGGAGGTTCTGCTGTTAATATAGGCCGAATGAATCTCTTCAATGACAGAATTATGGCTTCTAATCTGAATGATCTGGGGGCTACTGGTCCTAAGTTCACTTGGAAAGGGCCCCGCATGTCTCATTCTTCAAGATTATATGAAAGGCTTGACAGGGCGTTTGTTAATTCTTATCTTTTAGACCTGTTGCCGGATTGTTTCCTTAAGGTGCTTCCCAGAACAAATTTTTCGGATCATAACCCTCTTAGCCTATCTGTGGGCCAGAGGGAGCATATTCATTTTGGGGAGCGCCCTTTCTGTTTCGAGGCTATGTGGCTAACTCACAATGATTTCCAGAATTTCCTTTCTAACATTTGGGATGAAGGTAGATCTTGATGGAAATATGGAGAACTTGAGAACTCAGCTTCTTGCCTGGAACAGAGAGACCTTTGGATTTATTGAAAAAAGGAAAAAAAAATATCCTGGCTCGTCTCAATGGGATTCAGTCATCATCCTCCTACCCTTTCTCTAATTTTTTAAGTAATCTGGAAGTTAATTTGCAGCAAGAATTAGATGAGATTCTTAAGCTTGAGGAGATCAAATGGTTCCAAAAATCTAGAGCGGATTGGATATCCCAAGGAGATCATAACACTAGATATTATCATTTGAAAACGAGTTCTAGAAGGTGAAGGAACAAGATTCAGGCTCTTAAGAATTCTTATGGTATATGGATTGATAGGGATCAGGACTTGAAGAGGATGGTGTCTGAGTACTTTCAGAAACTGTTCTGCGAGGAGGAAGGCGTCCCTTCATCTTTCTCTTCCGATACTAAATTTCCGGCCATTGAGCAATCTCAAATTTCCCATGTAGGTACGACTCCTAGTGATGAGGAGATTCGTTAGGCGATTTTTGATATGGGGCCTTTTAAAGCTCCAGGGCATGATGGTTTTTCTCCTTGCTTCTTCCAGAAAAATTGGAATACTGTGGGTAATACTGTTTGTAGATTTGTGAAGGCTGTGTTTGAGAACCAGATTGATTTATCATAGGCAAATAAGACTTTTATCACCCTGATTCCCAAAAGAGATAATCCGGAGAGGGTGGAGCAGTTTAGACCGATATCGTTATGCTCTATTCATTATAAGTGTATAACTAAGATTATAGCTAGGAGAATGAAGGGTTTCATAAGTAGTATTATTTCTCCCTTCCAGGCTACGTTTATTCTTGATCGCCATATACAAGACAATATTATTATCGGTCAGGAAATTATGCATACCATATACAAGGCCAGGGAAAAAAGGGTTTAGGGCCCTTAAAATTGATCTGGAAAAGGCTTTTGACAGGGTTAATTGGGCTTTTATGAAGCTCATCCTTCAAGAGATAGGGATGGAGGAAGGTGCTGTTAATCTTATCATGAATTGCATCTCATCTACTTCTTATAATGTTCTGTGGAATGGGTTAAAATCGGAATTTTTCTTTCCTAAGAGGGGTCTCCGTCAAGGATATCATATTTCTCCTTTTCTTTTTGCGTTATATATGGATAAAATGTCGCATATTATTAGTGATGCGGTGGAGACAAGTCAGTGGAATCATATCCATGTGTCTAGAGGGGGGTCGTCCATTTCCCACCTTATGTTTGCGGATGACCTTCTTCTTTTTGGGGAAGCCTCGGAGAAGCAAATCTCTATTATGATGTCTTGCCTTGACAAATTTTGCCAATCCTCTGGAGCGAAAGTTAGTAAGGAGAAATCTTCAATCTTCTTCCCTAGAAGAGTGCCTGCCAGGATGAGAAGGAATATTCAAGACGCATGAAAATTTTGACTCAAATAGGGAGATATTTGGGGTTTCCTCTTTCTAGGGAAAGAAGACCTACTGAGAGGTTTCAATATATTATTGATAGGGTTAAAGCCAAACTATCTGCTTGGAAAGCTAACTGCCTATCTGTGGCAGGGAGAATCACTCTTGCCAAATCGATCCTTAGTACTTGCCCTCTCTTTCCTATGCAGGTGGCTAAGGTGCCTCTATCAATTTGTAATGAAGTTGAAAGAATTCAACGTAATTTCATATGGGGCTCTGAAAATAGAAGAGGCTTTCATCCGATATCAGGGAGCTCATGGCTAAAGAATGGAATGTTATCATCCAGTACGTGTCAAGAGAGCAGAATAGATTGGCTGATGCTTTAACCAAGGAGGCCATCTCTTCTTCTAGAGCTTATACCTCGTGCCCGCATCATCTTCGGGATTTGTATACGAATGATTGTCTCAGAGTCTCTCCCTATTTTGTGTAATTCCGTTTTTTCTTTCTTTGAGCTTTTAGCTCTCATTTGTATCAAAAAAAAAAAAGGTGGGAGGTAAGCCTAGAAGGCCTGATGTCACATTCCTAATGTCATCACCACAAACATTCAATAATCAAAATGGGCAGGAAATTAGATGTAGTGAAAGCGGTCAATTTCTCGTAATGTAATAAACCATTATTTAAATTTTCATTAAAAGATTTGTTCATATTTAGTGCTTAAAAATATCCCGAACATGATTATCTTTAATGAGAGGAATTCAAAATGCATCCTAGTAAAAGAGGCTCTTATTCGATAAACAGCCAAGTCAAAGGTTGCAGGAGGGAACCTCATCATGATTAGTTTCATTGCCCCGTTTGGCTACAAATACAATGCCAAATACAATAAATCCAACATGAAAACTTAATATTAGGACATGAAAACCTAGAGACGCGATCAATAGCAGTGAAATCATATTCAATTCAGTTGCAAGATTTGCAACATCCCCCGCCAGCTTCATATACACGAGTCATCTACATGCTAATCTTCAACCCCACCTCACTGGTTGGGTCGTTTCTCTAGCCAGCCTACTTCATTACAGTGTCAGTCACATTATATTCTACTCTTATACCTAAAAAGAATAAAGGTAATGCCACATATTTAACTTCTCCACATGCTTCCAAACTCACCCATCTCAACATACTAGCTCCTCTGAAAATTCTTCCACTAGAAGCCCAAAAATGGCAAGCTCCAGCTCCCCTGCCACCTCTTCCCTGTGCTCTTCTTTTTTCTTCCATCCATCATCCCCTCCGCAGAAGTCTTCTATCACCATCATTTCAATTGTCTTGAGTTCCGCTTGTCTCCACAGGTCCAGCTTCTCACAAACTCTTCTTATCACCATTTCCCTCTCCTCCAAGGAATTAGGTCCTCTTTCTTCTTCCATAATGAGATCTGAAATCAGTCTCTTGTGGTCTTCTGGGATTTCCCGTCTCTCATGGGTGCAAGATTGGCAGATGACTTCCAAGATTAACCTGTCAAAGTCCTTCTCTTCATCCCATGTCTCATCGTCTTCATCATCCTCTTGTTCTAACATGCTTTTTTCTAGTTCAATTGGATCCAATCCAGCAAGTTTCTCGAAACTACAAAGCTTGTACAATAGTTGGTTCTTTGCTCCTGTCAAATTAACAGAAAAAAGAGATTAATAATAATAAAGACCTCTGTGGATAATAGTTTACTTGCAATTTTTAAACATTATAATTTTCACAACATCTGACGAATGAGCAGCTATGGAAGCTGCTTGGAGTTTAGAATATGTTAAGAGGTTCAGATCTGGAGATAGCTAGTCATAAATCCAAGTAGTTCTCTATCTTATCTGTACCAAACCATATTTACTCTGCATCTACAAGAACTCTGGTTGAAAGGGTTTGCCTCTACGTTGGTAGAAAATTTATGATGCCTGAATTGAGCATGGGATAACTATACTGTTTCAAGTATAATAATGCAGCACCTCAGTCCAGCAATAATAGCTCTTACAGGTTCCACCACTTACAAACAAGTAAAATAGGTCAGAAGTACTCCAATACAGAATGGTAATAATGATTCTTCACCCATAAGTATTGCTTGCTCAAATTTTACCCAACTCATTGAATGGAAGTATCCAAATCAAGACAGAACTCCTTCATTACAAGGGTGGGGTCATGTTCAAATTAATATTAGAAGATGACCATGTCCACATCCAATAGGAGTGTAGGACATATGTCGTAATCTCTCGCAAACTTCAATGGTGGGACAATCATATCATAGTGAACCTACTCTCTATCATACATTATAGTAGATAATCAAGTCTGACGATGAGTGTAGGACAATTTGTTGGGGGAAACGACCGCGCAACAAACAGCGATTGGTACAAAATTAAAACTTTACGACATACTCTGTAAAATGGAGTAGCTGCACTCCAGATCAAAACCATCACCCTCATAGTTGTTTTCATGCCCTTCTTTATCGTTCTCGAAGGGTGGGTCCAAAACAGAGACAGGACTGAATTGCTCTTTCTCTTCAACTTCTTCCCTCAATTGTTTTTTCTCAACACTCTCGGGCTTGTTTTCTTTGTCCTGTATTGCAATTCGTAATAACAACCATGATTAGAATATCATATCAAATTGGGCAGATAGCATTATTTATCAATGATTAACCAAATGTCGATGGATGTGGACTCAAACCCGTTTCATAATTGGATGTCATTGACTTCTATTTTGTTTTTATTTATTTATTTATTTATCAACAACAGAACGTTTCTTGTAATTTAGACATGCATACGAATGAGAAATTATTTTCTAGTAAATCGAATGTCGGGGAGTAACAGCAGAAAACAAGAGAAAAAACAAAAAAAAATGTCTTTGTTCAAGTAATTAATATTCAGTAGACAAGCCAGTGTAAAGTGAGAAGGATGAGATAAGATTTGCATGGAGCACACATGATCTGGAGGTACAATCATGAAACCAGAAAAACCCAAAGCCCCAGTATGCACTTATCTGACCCTCCACGCGCAGGATCTTTGACAAAAATTTCCACCAAACCATGACATGTTATCGGTGTTAATTAACAGCAACATTGCGGCCAAGTTTGTTGACCTAGATATTGTTGCCGACAAAAATGACCGCCGAACGAACTCGGTTAACCCGGTTCATTACAGCCAAGTCAAACCGGGATGTTGCGATGTGAGTTGTAACATACCACCGTAAAATAGAAGGGAATGAGAAAATTAGATAAATGACAAACCTTTGCTCTGGGGCGACTCGGTGACATTAATTCCGGCGTCTGGTGGCCAGAAGAGGGGCTACTCCGTAACACAAAGCGAAAAGGGCTTTCGCAGAAGTCGTGATCACAACAAACACAATCTGTAACATGTTTCTGGTTGGATTTGCATACAAGGTCAACCTCGTGGGATTCATCGGAGTAGCTAGTACTGCTAGATGTTTCCATGTCCAAAGATTTATCCTCATTGGTCTCAGACCATACAGCACTGCTAGGACGTCCATTGTAAGAACATGGAAAGCCCACCTGATCAGTAGATACCACTTGTTCTTGATGTTTCTTGATTCCCTCACCACCCCCATCCTGTATTTCCCTCTTTCGGTTTCGCGGCATTAGTCTCTTGAACAATGACCTGAATAAACCGAACCCATTGGTCTTATCGCGGGTTTTAGATTTAGAAGACAAGGACTGTTTCTGAATTCGGAGAGCAGCTTCAAGAAGGAGCGCGGCCGTTCGAGAAGGGACATGGAGGAAGATGGCATTAGGGGACTTACAGGGGCTCTTGGCCGGAGTTGCGAAATCCAAGAATGGCGAGTTTAAGAGATCAGGGGTGTTGCGAAGGGAGAAAAAGCAAGCATTCTTACAGAAATCAGGGGGAATGTTTGAGTTATGGCGACGGATTGGTTTTCGCTTCTTGAGCTGCAGAGTAGTGTCGGCGGAAGGTCTTTTAGTCAGCTGGCTCCGCCTATCAGAAATGTACCTGTTTAATAGGAACGGTTCTTGATCTTCCTTGAGTAGCTCCTGTAACTGGCGAGGCATCATGAAATTGAAATGTATAAGTGGCAGCTAGAGGTGGGTGCGGGAAGAGAAACGTGTAATGCAGAGCCAAAACAGAGCATTCTAGTCAGTGTAGTGACAAGTCGAGGGTTCAAATAAGGTCCATGGCCAGCTTACACAGAGAAGGAAGGAGGACACTTCCTGATTCAAATCTGGGCTCGGGTTAAAATCGAGGCAAGTCGGGTAGGCTGGTGAGGAGCGAATCATTATTATTATTATTTTTATTATTATTTTATTAAAATAAAAACAAACTTGTCTTTATTTGGGTAACAATAAATAAATAAAATATGGTACAAATGGTAGGGCTCTCCACTCCACACGTCGTCAAGGGAACTGCTCCCCACAGCAACGTACCATAGGCATACACGTACACGGTACACGCAGGGTTTTATGCAAATTTTGTGGTTATCTAGTATTTCCCGTCTCCTCCGGTTTCCTTCTGTTACAGACTTACAGCTCTCATTATTTTGTCATTACTACTGCTTACTACAGGACAGATCCCTGATGCGAGTACCACCATTTTTTTGCATAGGCACATGCCTTCCTTGATAAATGAATGCTTCATAGGATACGGTTCCTTTATTAATGATTTGGCTAGCTTAATCATGCCGTCAACCATGGTGGTCAACTTGCTTAAAGAGGAACTACTTTTCTTCAAAGACATTCGACAAATAATAATGACATTGTATATTAGTTACTGAAACTCTTGCTTTACAGCAGGATGGGACACTGAACAAAAATCTCAGGGAAGAAAATTTGAGTGAGAACCCGAGCTTTTGACAGGTTTTTTATAAAGGAAAATTTAGGTTACTTAAATTTCAGAAGCTCGCTTTAAAGAGCGTTTACAAAATGTTCTCCAACAAGTTTTCATAACCACGGTGGATCATGTGTATTATGAGCTAATTTGCTTAACAAGTCAATTAATATTATTCAGAGCTTTTGACAGTCCTAAACCGAAGATGTTGACGACAATTTACGAGAGAGAAGGTTGGGAAACGTGGGCGTGGCATGCATGGAACTAGAGCCCAAACGGGAGCTAAACGACGACAGCAGGCTAATTAAAGGAGGATGCAAAACTCTCGCAGTCTCGCTCAGCGAAAAACCCCATCCTGACCTTTTTTTTTTTCCATTTACTTGTTTTGCATTTGCATTATCTTGAAGTCACGTACTTATATAACAGAGGAACGATTATATTGCTCTGCTCCCGACCAAAAATGCAATGACCTAAGAAGCCCTACTGCTTACTGCTGCATATCTCTGCTCTATCTCTCTTTTTGAACTGATAAACCTGTCCTTTTCCATTTCCACTCACCCCTTCATTCACCTTTAATTTAAATTTCAAACTCCAACCCATGCATGCATGCATGGCTACCCAATACATATACTAATCTGTGGGAGAAACAAATATTGTGAAGTGCATAATGTACTGTGTTTTGTATATTTATAAGTAAAAATGACCGTGGCCATGTAGTGCGCTGTGTGGCGTTGGGAGGAGCGACGCGTGACGCTCCCCCAACACATGATTCAACAGTATCAGCGTTCACTCGATCGCCTTTTCTTCCCCACCGAATTGCAAAGTCTTGTTTTTTGAACTGGCACTTTTAACTTCTTTCACCAAAAAGAACAATGCGGATGGTGTTTGACGTACGAGTGTCATCGCACGCTTTCTCTTCCATTCCCAAAACCAAGTCAATGGCATTCACACAATATATATATATATATATATAACACGCATATGCCACTTGTAACAGGTGAATCGAGGTAATGGGAAACAAACAAAATGGGCAAAAGAAAACGGTCCACCTCTTTCAAATATATTTTGTGTTGATGACTTGCTTCTCTTTGGCTGTACGGCCCTTTTCTAATTTCTGCTCAGACATAAAAAGTGGCTCGTGCTTCCTTGTTTTGTGACTTTGTGTATCCGTCTCTCTTGTTCCTGACTTTTTCCCTTCTTGTTCTTTTACGTGGGTGTAGGATTTCGGGCGTACCTGGAGATGCCGAATTATGAATCTGCAGATACCCACGCGGAATACGGATCACAAGTATGGATCCGAATATGAGACACAGCAAAAGCACCGAAGGCGAGAGGAGAGGAGATAAGAGGAATCTCTTTAAGAGAAAAGGGAAGGGAGAAGATTTGTTTTCTCCGTGCGTTGTGTCTGCCGCCTTTGGGGAGCCACACCCCCTGTTATATCTTCCCACTAGGGTTTAGGTTTACGTATTTGACCTAGCCCATGGACTTGGGCCTAATCCATCAAGGGTGGCCCATATCCCAACAGTGGGGAATACGTGACAAGACATCAACGAACAAATGGCACCTGCTCTCCGTCTATATGTTAGCAAGACTTCTTATAATTTTTTTTGAATGGAGAGAACTTTATTACTAACAAAATATGATACAAGGGAGCAACCGAGGGGAGCAGCGATAAAAGCTAAAACAACCAGGGAAACACAAGGAAAGGGAGAGGAGAATTAACTAGAAGGTAAAATATTAGTGAACTGGGCCACTTGCAGACAGTGATTCGCAAAGACAAGGGCCTCATTAACTAGACGATAAGCTGGGATTATCTCATGACTAAAAATCTGTTGGTTTCTAGCCATCCAAAGGCGCCAACAGATGATTCCAAAAATAGTGCACCAGTGGGGGTTACTGTTACGCGTGTTCAGGTTTGCGTGCAACCAACTTGTGAAAGAACAATTGTCGAAGCTTGCAAGATACTGAGCAGGGACTATTAAGGACCAGCAAGACTTGGCCAGCAAACAATCTCTCAAAACATGGTTGAGATCCTCAGGTCCAGTTCCACATATAGCACAAGTGTCATCCTCAGCCATGTGCCTTCTAGTTCTCTCCTTATTAGTAAGAAGCCTATCCTTGAGGGCCAACCAAAGAAAAGATCGAATTCTCTGAGGTCCTTTCCAGTTCCAAGCAAGGCTCCAAGACTTGCACTCATCATCCCAATGATCCTGCATAATTAAGTCATAAGCAGACTTTACTGTGAAATTCTTCCCCCAACGCCAAACAATTTCATCATCAGCACCTTGGCATTGTGGAACTTTGGTCTTCCTGAGAAGTAGTAGAATGTCTTGGGGCAACTTATCTTGAAATTCCGTCAACTTCCACTACCCGTCTGGAGTGATAAACTCCCTAATGGTTTTGGTAAGCTCCCCTTCACTTAAGGGCCCGAAAGACAGATGAGAGAGAGGACCCAAGTCTCCAATCCAGTTATCCAACCAAAACTTAGCTGTGTTGCCATTACCAATCAGCCAAATGTACCCCAGCGATAAGCTCTCCCAAACAGTCGAGAGACTCCTCCAAAGGTGAGATGCATTTCTATTATCAAGACAATGATGCCTCTCCTCTTGCCATTTATATTTAGCCCTCATGACTTGCACCCACAGCAGGTCAGGGCGCGTTTGAATTGCATGGGCCAATTTCATTAGGAAAGCCAAATTTTGCCCCTCAAGATCTTTAAGGCCACAACCCCCATGTTCTTTCGGTTGACACATGTCCTTCCACTTGACCAGAGGTATGCCTTTACGCTGCACAGTGGAGCCCCATATGAATTGTGAAATGAGGCTTTGGAGTCTAGCGCATGTGGAGTTGGGTAGTCTTGTAGTCTGCATGCTATAGTATGGCAAGGTAGATAATGTGGAAAGAGCCAAAGTAAGTCTACCTGCAAAGGAGAGGACTTTGGATTTCCACCCTTGCAGCTTAGCTTCCACTTTCTCCTCTATATAGCGGTACGTTTCTCTGGTTACCCTCTTATGGAGAATTGGAACCCCCAGATACTTCCTCAGCTATTATGTTCGCTGAAGACCTATCGCATCACA
>JANTPZ010094766.1:0-28249 GCA_025593235.1 Vachellia pachyceras | reverse complement strand
AAATAGAAAAGAGAAAGAAGGAAAAAAGTATAAAAGAAAAAGAAGAAAAAAAGTAGGAAAGATGGAAGAGGAAAAATAGGAAAGAGTAGGAAAGAGAAAACCTAGGTTTCAAACCGAGGTTTTGTAACCAAAATAACTTTTCTGAAATTTTTTTGTACTTGGATAAAACCTAAATTTTAAGTTAAAACCTATGTTTTGTAACCAAACCTAAGTTCTGAGAATAGCTTCCAAACAATCCGTACGGTGAAAAATGAGGGTTGGGAGGGGGGAGGGACAAAACAGGCATTCACATTAATAAATGTCACCGCTACACACACACACAAAAGAAACAAGAGTACAAACATTTATAATAAAATTTATGTTGGCCAAAAAAAAAAGCATTGATAATAAAACTTGGTCTTCTGACTCTCACCGCTACATATATTATTCCATCATCGCCATTTACTCCATCTTCCCCACATGCACATGTACATCGCTTACACTAACTCCTTCTTTTACTTTATTTTATTTTAGTTTTTGTCTTTCAAAGTCATCATGTGCAAGCTAAGTTTACTAGTTCAACCTATATGATACTCTGATAAATTATATACTGAATTATATTAGCCAACGTAATGGAGAATGAACACTATATAACTTCTGTATGTTTGATATGACATTATATAGACTCTACTATCATAAACGCAATTAATATTTTTGAAAAAAAAAATGCAGTATGAGATTCACATCTTAAAATTACACTCCTTCTAAAAGAAAATTAAATTGTTTAAAAAATGTTTATATGTAGTATTAGTTTAAATTATATGTAGAAAAGTGTTTTTAGAAATGAAATAGAAAATACGGACACCTATCTCAGTTTTCTTTATAGGTGTATTTCTCATTTTTCCTTTTTAAAAAATTGGGAGTATATAAGAGCCTGATGCGCATCTTATAATTTCACTGTATCCTGTTTTCCTTTTCACCTATAATCAGTTTTTTTTTTTGTGAAATCAGAGAATATGAACTCATCAAACTCGTTTAATATACATACAAGGGGTCACTACCCATAAGCATTATGTGTAGGTCAACATGAAAAGACGTTCTATCTCGTTTTAAGCTTGAAAAGTGTTTTCCAGAAATGAAATAGGAAATACACGCATATCAGAAGGTTGTTGTATCTAATAGTATAGTATATACATGTCATGCACACACACATATATATATATACAGAGAGAGAGAGAGAGAGAGCAAGGGAGCAAATAAGTCAACAAAGAAGAAGCATGATATGATGATGGATGGTCAAGCTGGTTAAGAGGATCACGAGATGCCTGCCCCTCTCTTATTAATTGCGGTCTTCTTTATATTATTAGGTAGCAAGACTTACCACTCTCTCTCTCTCTCCCCCCACCAAACAAACCCCACCTCTTTTTTTTTTTTTTTTTGGCCAAGAACAAACCCCACCTCTCAAGCAGTGTGTATGTGTGTAACCGTCTGTTTTTGTGAAAAATTTAGTAGTCATTCATAGTCCACAGGAATCAACGAGAGAAGAAATACGGAGAAAAGAGGAAAGCACATAATACTCAATGCATTACTGTTACGTACTGTGACACCTATATATAGTAGAAACAGATCCTAGAGTTCACGCAATTTACACATGTGAATATTCTAGAAGAACAAACAATGGAATACATAAATGGACTCGACTATTATCTTTGGTCTTCAATCTGTAGCAGAGTGTGTTGGACATTGGGCTTGGGCTTCTGCTGATAGTTCTTGACATTCCCTCTCAAACTAGGTCCTGGGGATAAAACAAGGCCTAGTTTGTGTCTGAAGGCCAGAAACTTGTGATGCGTTAAAGGCTTGGTGAATACATCAGCTATCTGTTTTGATGATGGTATGTATTGTACTGTCAACTGCTTATTTAGTACTCTATCTCTCAAGTAATGAACATCTAGCTCAATGTGTTTGGATCTAGCATGAAAAACAGGGTTTGATGCTAAGGCAGCAGCGCTTAGGTTATCACACCAAGCTATTGGAGAGTGTTTGAGATATACCCCAAGCTCACCAATTAGATATTGAATCCAGGCTAATTCAGTGGCAAGGTTTGCAAAATACCTGTACTCAGATTCAGCACTGGAGCGAGCCACCACTTATTGCTTTTTTGCTGACCATGAAATCAAGGAGTTACCAAGAAACACACAGTAACCTCCAATAGACTGTCTATCATCGGGGCAAACAATCCAATCTGCATCAAAGAAACCTTGCAAGGTTAGATGAGTGTTGGGCTTGATGTGTAATGACAAGGTAGTTGTTCCTTTGAGGTAGCGAAAGACTCTCTTAACTGCCTACCAGTGAAAATCAGTGGGAGAACTGAGAAACTGGCTTAACTTGTTTACTGCAAATGTTAAGTCAGTTCTGGTATTAACCAAATATTGCAAAGCACCTACTGCTTGCCTATAAATCGTAGGGTTTTTTAGAGGAGTATCAATGTCCTTGGAGAAATATTTGTTTACAACCATTGGAGTTGGAACTGGACTTGAGTTTGACATGCCAAATCTGTCTAGTAATGCAAGGATATACCTTTCCTACTTCAAATAGAGGCCTGTGTCATTTCTGAAAACTTCAACACCAAGGAAGCTATGTAGTGACCCAAGATCCTTAAGTGAAAAATGAGAGTTTAGCTGCCTAATAAATAATTCCAAATACTTGCTTGAATTTCTAGTGACAATTATATCATCCACATAGATCAAGACAAACATGATAAAGTTTTTGTGCTTGATAAAGAAAAGTGATGTGTCACATTTTGAGTGAGTGAAACCCCAGCTAGTGAATATAGTTCTTAGCTTCTCAAACCATGCTCTAGAGGCTTGTTTGAGACCATACAAGGCCTTTTTTAGCAGACACACATAATCTGGATATTTAGGAGAGACAAGACCTTCTGGCTATTTCATAAGCACATACTCCTGGAGTTCACCATTTAAAAATGCATTATTCACATCCAATTGCCTAATAGGCCAATCAAAGGTTATAGCTACTGTCAGAATAAATCTCAGTGTTGGTGCCTTGAGAACTGGACTGAAAGTCTCATTAAAATCTACTCCTGGAATTTGTTGAAAACCTTTGGCAACCAGTCAGGCTTTATGTTTAAAGATTGATATGTCTGCTGTAGGTTTCAGCTTAAAAACCCATTTACAATCTACTATCTTCCTATGTCCAGGATTAGGTATCAGTTTCCAGGTCTAATTTCTCAACAAGGCATTATATTCATCTTGCATTGTACCAAGTTCAGTAAAGGCTTGCATTATATTCATCTTGCATTGTACCAAGTTCAGGATTAGGTATCAGTAAAGGCTTGCATATACCTGACTTGCTTCTTGTTATCATGTGGTGTGAACCAAGTTCAGCTACCCGTGTGTGTGAAGCAGGTTCAGATCCATCTGAGAGGCATGTGGCAGCATCAGATACATCTGAAAGATCATCAGCATTATCATAGGGATGTTCAAGACTCTGAGTTTCCTCTGCATTTCCTTCAGAAACTGATGTCGAATTACTGTTGGAACTAGATGCTGATGAGATCTGGTTAGTGCTGGGCACGGGAACACTTGAAACAGTTTGTGATACCTTACTAACAGTAGGAACGAATGATCCAGCAAGCATCTCAATGGGAATTATCTCTTCCTCAGGTGACTTCTTCTTGTTAATGAAACCTGTGGAGAAGGGAAAATCATATTCATTAAATACCACATGTCTAGATAGATAAATTCTTCCAGTTGAGCTCAGGCACTTGTAACCTTTGTGGGCATTACTATAACCAATGAAGACACATTTGTTGGATCTAAATTGCAGCTTGTGATTGTTGTAAGGCCTTAATCACGGATAACATGCAGTACCAAACACCCTTAGCCTGTTATAATCTGGTACCTTGCCAAATAGCTTAAGATATGGAGAAGAACCATTCAAAACATCGGTTGGTAGTCTATTTATCAGTTCAGATGTTGTGTGAAAGGCTTCCCACCAATAATGTAGAGGCATCTTTGCTTGGGCCAGGAGAGTGAGGCCCATTTCGACAATGTGTCGATGTTTTCTCTCTGCTCTACCATTCTGAGCAGATGTATAGGGACAAGAGTGTCTAAATAAAATCCCTGAATCATTCAAAATACTAGAGAACTTACGGTACTCACCACCCCAGTCACTCTGGATCACTTTGATTTTACTCTCAAATTGATTTTCAACCAGTTTTTTGAAGTTAACAAATGCATTCAGGGCTTTATCCTTAGACTTTAATGGGTACACCCAGCAATATCTACTATGGTCATCTAGAAATAAAATGTAGTAGTGATAACCATTCAAGGAGGCTATAGGAGAGGGACCCCACATATTAGTATGAATTAATTCAAGTGGTTTAGATGCAACAGAGTTAGAGGTTTTGAAGGGAAGTGAGTGAGATTTGCCAAACTTGCATGATTCACAAAAAGGTAATTCACTTCTATGCCTTGACTGAATTCTCAGATTACAATAACTAATAATTTGATTCAATATTCTATTACTAGGGTGACAAAGTCTATTGTGCCACATCATTTGACTAGGATTCATACTTATGCTAGTTGACTCAATTTCCTCTTCAGCAACGCATACCAGCTTACACTCCCTAACCTCTTGATTATTGTAGATTTTGAACATTCCATCCTTACTTGGTTTTCCCTGCAGCAAGGTTTCTCCTGTCCCCTGTGACTTCACACAAATGCCTCTAGTGTTAAACACAACATCAGCATTATTATCAGAAGCTACTTTATGCACACTTAACAGGTTTTTCTTAATGTTAGGCATGTAAAGAACATTTCATAACACCACTTTCTTGTTAGGAATATTTTGAACAGTTGAGGATCCTATTTTCTTAACATGTAATTTGGAACCATCACCCAAAATGATATTCATCTTACCAGCCGTGTTAGCAGCAGTCTCAAGCTTACCCAAGTGGTTCCTGACATGGCTAGTAGCTCCACTGTCCATATACCAAGTGTCATCGGCTATTGTTTCAGGAGAGGCCCAGTACACACTTTCTGGTTCAGGAATGGTGTTGAAATTCCTCCTTCCATTTGCTGTAGATCCTTGGTTTCTATTAGGAGGTACAAACGAGCGATCAAATCGGTGAAAACAGGTTTCAACTGTGTGTCCCATCTTGGTGCACAGTTGACACACAGGGATGTTATCATCTCAACTGGTAGAGCGAAAATTTCATCCTCTTTCTCGACGTCCTCTGTTCCTTCCACCTTTCCATGCTCCACTATTTCTGAAGCTCGGGACATTGTCAGCCTTGGCAAGATTCACAAAACTGTTATTAGACACTGAGAGAGTTGCAAATTGACTCAGTTGGTCTAAACGACTCTCAAAGGTGAGATGTGTTTGCAGCTCGATCCAGGTGAGCATGTCTTCCTACTGAGAGAGTTGTATAACCACTGGGTTGTAATCCCTGTCAAGACCAGCAAGGACTTGAATAACCAGATCTGAGGAAGGGATTTGGCTTCCAGCAAGAGCGAGTTGATCTGCTAGGTTTTTCAGCTTCGAGAGATACTCCTTCATCTTCATTGTACCCTTCCTGATGCGTTAAAGCTCAGCTTTTAGCATGAGAAGACGTGATTTGGTTTGAATACCAGCAATTTGTTTCGCAGCAAACCACAAGCCAGCAGATGTAGATACTCCAGTCATCTCGGTGGAGATCTCTAGCGACATCAAGTTCAAGAGCCAACCAAACAGGAGCTGATCGGTGGAGACCCAGTCCTCAAACGCTGGGTTGATGGTGGTGACGTCTTTGTCTGTGATAAACTGTGAAGGACACGGCTTGCTACCTTTGATGAATCCCTCGAGTCTATATCCCTTGATGACCGGCAATACATGTACGAGCCAAATTGAATAGTTGACACGGTCCAGCTTTACCAAGCAGGTCTGGGTAGGAAAGTGAGTTTTCTTTGCAAGTTTAGGGAGCAGGGAATCCGATGCCAGAGCTACTGAGCTGGCTGAGGTGTTTTGGGTTGAAGATCCTTGAGATTCGTGTTGGGTAGACATGGCGGTTAGGCACGACTTGCTCTGATACCGAGAGAAGAATACGGACAAAAGAGGAAAGCATAGAATACTCAATGCATTACTGTTACATACTGTTACACCTATATATAGCAGAAACAGATCCTAGAGTTCATGCAATTGGGCTTGGGCTATTATCTTTGGTCTTCAATCTGTGAATATTCTAGAAGAACAAACAATGAAATACATAAATGGACTGGACTATTATCTTTGGTCTTCAATCTGTAGCAGAGTGTGTTGGACATTGGGCTTGGGCTTCTGCTGATATTTCTTCTTAGTTACCTTTTTTTTTAATTCCATTCTCAGTTACCTTTCTGCTGATAGTTCTTGACACAACGTAACCATGAAAAATTACAAGTTTCCTAGCTAGGGTCAAAGTCCTTCAACTCTCAGCTCGGCTGGTTAACCATGCAGTGACACAAAAACATACGTTAAACGATAATGGCAAAGCAGGTGGTTAATTAGCTTAATTATATTTGAAGTTAAAGACAAAAAAATGGAAAATAAAACCAAGACAAAGCAATGAGAGGTTAGTTGGGAAGTCATGTTAGAAGAGAGAGAAGATGAATGAATAAATGCAGAGTCAGAGAGTCAAACTATGGTCGGAGCATGAGATGGTCAAACCCTTGACCGGCCTCTCCTTTTCTGATTAATGATTTCTATCCAACGCCTTGCTTGTGGGCCCCACCAGTGCCTCTCCTCTCAGGTCTCAACTACATGCATGCACACCCATCATCATTCACTCCTCATTCCAAGCTTTGAGTTACTATGTTATGGGAGACGACGCCTTTAAAAAAAATCTGATTTCATTATATAAATCACTTCATTGGTCATTAGTAAACTTCTTTTTAAATATTGCTCCTATTACAATTTACCATATCTCTTTAGAATTGTGATGAAATATAGTTAAACATGACTTATACTATCAGCCAGCAGACAAAACATTACTAATATATATACCCCCTATTTTTTGAGATCAAATCAAAGCCTTGCACCATATATGTATCAATTTCCTGTAAGCTTTGATAGTGTAGGCGGCCCATGAATAAATTTTCGTTTGATTCTCACTAATACAGGAAAATTTGACCGATCATCTATTTTGATTCATCATCAATGTATCGTCTTATATATTGTACGATCATATCTAAGTGAAATGACATGTGTTTGAAATCTAAGTCCAATGGAAGACGTGATGCAATATAAAATTAAGTGTTAATACTGATTAGAATGAAAGATATATTAAGATCTTGTCGATAACTTTAGACTGAACTACAATCAAATGCTGCGTTAAATTCCACTCGTATATTTACACACATTCTTCAAATCCTTACTATAATAAAGTGGGTTTTATATGAGGGACCGCCATCACATGCGTGTGTGCGTAGAAGTCAATGAAGACAAGAGTTTAGCTGTTAAAGAAATTATTTATAACCTCTGATGCCAACAGTACAAGCCTTGTTACATTGCCTATTTGAGAGGGCAATCTATGGTACTCTTTTAATTTAACAGCGTACCATTTCCCTGATAAACTCTTGAGACCCAGTTCACCTAACTTTTTATTGTTGATGCACACACTTGCAGAGAGAGAGCATTATCAAAGGGAACGTAAGTGAGCTTCTTGAATTGTCCAATAAGTAACAAAAAAGAGACAGATTGGTCGACAAGTCCAGTTCATCTGATGATATGTTGATGATGTTCATATATGTGTTGTGCAGGTGACAAGTTTCTGCGCATTTTGTACTAATACGAAACTTTGATTGGCACTACAAATATTACTCTGACAAGTCTCTGCAAATGTTTGTGTGCGTCCCCTTAAATTGCTTGCAATTGCATTTTTCAGAACATGCGTTTGTAATCGATCAAAGTCAAATGTGTGTGTGTGTCTGTATCTGTATGAAGACAAGGATAGAATGATACCAAAAAGAAAAGTTCTTTGAACTATCAAGTTTCTGGTGCTCCTTAAATTAAAGTCAAGCATTAACAGATCCATTTTTTATATATTTATAAGGCTTAAACCATTGACCTTATCTTAAGATTCAAATTTATTTCATTAATTGATTCTATTAGCAATTAGATGGACGACAGTCCCACATCAAGTGATTATGATTAATCACAACTATATAAATGTCTGTAGCTTAAGCTTTTTTGGTGCAAAGTGATTAACAATACAAACGCTAATATATGCTATCAAGAGCCAAACTGAAAAAGGGAAAAAATTAGATAGCACAGACATTATTTGATTGTCCCACGTTGAATGATTAATCACAGCTATATATATAAATATACGAGCGTAAGGAGAGTCCATCCAGAATTGCTTCATTAGGATATTGTGGTGTGTGTGGTGAGTACAAGTTCTTGTAATTAAACACCGCTTCTCTTCTGAGACTCACTCACCGACATGGTACTCATAAACTACACTGGCGGAGCCACGTTAGAGGTGGGCAATTGCCCCCACTCAATTTTTGGGGTATATGTAAATGCTTGTTAGATTTTTATTTTACACCCACTGAGTTTTAATATTTGAACCCACTCAAATTATTTACACTTGTAAGCTTGTTGTCATTTGTTTGAAAATAAAAAATTGCCCCCACTGGTCCAGGGTCCTGGCTCCGCCACTGCTGGACATTATGCCAGTCATAATAATCCTTCATGATAGCTCTCTCTGTGAACATTGGCTTCTAAATCAAAACACCAATGAGATAATTACAAGCTCAAAAGGAGACCTAATTATAAAAGACTAGCGTATTAGGAGGGAGGGCCACTTGCACTTGTAAATCTCACTTCTCTTGTAAAACTTACTATAACACTCATAACATGCTAATAATTCTTTGGATGTGATTGATGCAAACTTTAATATTCAACAACCGTTGGTAAATAATTAATCACCTTTACGATACCTCATCCAAATAGGTAACTAAATATCGTACGTGTACTATAGTTGGGCAAATAATTGGTGTGTTTGCAAAGAGACATAATAAAAATTTGAAAGGAATCGTCCATGCACGAGTCGCTGGACTTAGCATATCTGACAGGTCTCTGAGAGCATCTATCTGAAAGTTCCTGATTAGATCCTTCTGACATGCATGTTTGACGTTGATGAGAAGAAGAAGAAGATTTGTACTAAATTTTGTGTGGATCCATACATATGCCTTCACAAAATTAAAGTTTGTGTGGGGGCAAAGTGGTTGTATCACACACAACGAACCAGAGGAATCACTCACCCATCACTCTTCACTTTATTGCACTACCAAACTCCACCGATCCTTTACTGTCTTGAAAATGAAATGCTTCACTAATTTATTTTTGACATTATTTGTGTGCCTATATATATATATATATATATCTGTATTCATATGCATATGATTGCCCTTTCTTTTTGTTCAAACTTTACAGAGACCCTTATAATGGAAGGAGTTTCCCACTTTTCTTATCTTTTAATCTCATCCATGTATTTCGGTCGAGGCTCTTATGCAATTGTATGCAGCACATGATTATTTGAACTGGGAATGAAGGAAGAAGCATTTAAAGATGAAGCATTATTGTACTAAATGAAAACCTAAGATATATATTTATGTGGTAAATTGGGAAAAAAAAGAATAAATGAGTGAAAAAGACCTATTTGAAAACAAGTCTAATTGAAAGGTATCTATCTACGTACCATTTGGTTCCATGTTAACAGAAGATACTCCCCATCTTATAAAATGAATGAAAAAAAATAATAAATACATACAGTTTCATATATATAAGAAACTGTAATTATCTTCTTCTGATGATTTTGAATATAATATGTGCGTGTAGTGTGTTTTGACTGTAATCTCTCTCTCTCTATATATATATATACAAGATAGATATTTAGATGTGCGTGTGTGGTGGATATCGTATCATTACAAAATATTTTATTTATTCATCTTTTTTATATATGTAATGCCAAGAAACACATTAAATTGAAAATTATAGCAGTATCCATTTGACTATTGCTATACCAAAAGACACCTATATTACTTTTCTAGCCAGAAGTTTCCCTGAAAAGTTTATAACATCACTAACTTCTCTTATGATATGAAAGGACTGCATATGTAAAGAACAGTCGGATATTAAACAAGAGTATCTCTCTCAACAGAATTCCAATTTTGATTCATTTCATTGTTGTCAGAAACAACCAATTTTGTTAGAGGAAACTATTGTTGGTTACAATGATTTACTATTAATTTGATGAAATTAATATAAGGGGGTAAATTGGTTGAAACGCTGAAATTAATTAACTGTCCACCTTCACAGGCACAACACATGTATATTTCCGAAGGAGGGGAGTTATATAAACTTATATTACCTCCAGGTCTTATCTTAGTATAACATAACAACTAGCTGAGGATTGGATTTTATCATAAATACTATGATATCTCAATCCATTTTATTTCTTAAATTTATAGTGTTTTCCTCAAATTATCATATTAACTGCATAGGTTTACATCTAATTTAAGGTAGTCATGATGATCAAAAAGAGCAATTTAGTAAAACCAATTCATGCTTAGATCTTATATTAAGGATCGGAGGTGGTATTGATATGCAATGGTAACTAACACATGCGTACAAGCAAGCACTTACTTCTAATCCTATTATTTATAAGGTAGAGAAAAGTTTTTTTATTCTATCTATAAGTTATATATCATCAATTTTTCTATATGAATATACAATTTTATTCATTTATTATTTATTATTACGTAGATTTTATTCTCATAGAGGGTGTAATGTATATAATATATATATGAATTAGATTGGTAATTTTTATTATATGAGTAACAAAGTAAGGTATTAATTAATTACATTTTTCTAATATTACTCCTGATTAAAGTTTGATGCAATTTTCTTCTTCTCAATATATGATTTATTGTTTTGGAACTGGTCCTGGGCAGGGACATAGCTCACCCGCTTGCCTCAGCTTAGAGCCTGAGCTCGTTATTTTCTGTTGCTTACGTCGATGTATGAAAAAAAACAGATATGATTTATTATTTTAAATATGGTTGATTTGAGAAAAAGAATATTCATTTTCAAACTAATTTATTATTTTAACCACTTCTCCTTAAATTCAGTATAGTAGTAAGATAGTTGGAAGTGATTTATAATGAATAAAAAATGGAAGAGCATGTTCTTGAAAACAAACATGTTCATAAATAACATGCGAATGCACCATATACGTAGACACAAACTCAATAATTATAAATCATTGCCAACATATTTTAAATAGATCAATGAAAATCTTAAATCTCATTTATTGTACCTTAAAACTCAATAATTTTTAAATTTTATCCCTATTTAATATTCACTATAACACATAAAAGTAAAGTCAGCGCATGATAAATTAATGAAGGGTAAAATTATCATTCATATGAAAAATTTAATGAGATGACTTATAAATAGAATCTAATAAAACATTATCTATACTTTATAAATATAAATTACAAGGGTAAATTAAAATTGATAAACAAGCAACTAGTCACTCTCCAAGTGATATCAAAAATCACAAAATCTTTATAGAAGGTGCCCTGTAACTAGAAGGGAAAAATGGGAATAGTTGATAAGTTTGTTTTAATTTGATCTTGTATGTAAGGATATGAGTTCACTTTACCTCTTAAATTTATAATTTTTTCTCGAAATAAACTTATTGATTACGTATATTAAATGGTTTCAATAGAGATAATGATTAATGGATTAGTTATGAAAAAACAAATACACATTTATTATAAATAGGTAAACTAATTAATTTCATTGATATAATATATATAAATTAATTATTTAGCTCATGTATTTAAGGCATGATGGAGTTTTCAACAATCAAAACGTTGAGTTTTCATAAAAATACTATTATTACATCGCACTTTCTTTTTTTCCTTTCCCTTTTGTTTCTCATTCTTTGTATAAGATCATGCCGTCCTACTTAAAATCTGAACCCTCGATTTATTCTAACTCAGCTCGACCTAAACTAGTAATAATCTAATAAAATTTTCAGAAATTGATCGATATCACCAAAAGATCTTGGACATAATGAAATTGAAACTCTTACAAAATTGAATAAAAATCCTGACTTTAATTTATTCAGTAGTACTGGCCCCCTTGCTTCCCCACCTTAATGAAAAGAACATTATTGATCGTCGGCATAAGTGTGTATTAGTGGACAAATAATAAATCTCACTTGTACTTTTAAGGGTAGGTTTTGACCATATATTATAAACAACAGAAAGACCCCTCTCATTAAGAGTGGTAACTATAGACTATCAAATTAATAAAGTTCAAGATCTGAGAAAAAGAACAAAAACATCATCATCTGTTGAGTATTGATATATGTGGAATACTCCTCAAGGATATTAATTGAACTTAGATAAAGGTACCTAAAGTAGATAGAGGATCGATTCAAACATGAACATTAATTGTAAGATTGGATTAATTCATTCCAACCTTGCAAGATAGAAAATCTGTCGACAAGTGGCTTTATAGCTATCTGAGGTCCTTCCTGAAACATCCCATATATCCAAGGTCATGAATTAATTTTAGGTCTCAGTTATAAGTCGTATGAAACATCATATCCCTCTACATAAAGTTAGTCTTTTGGAATGAATTCCCTTTTTAAACTTGTCTTCATGATATTTTGAACTTTCATGGAGAGATTTCACGAAGAGATCAGAGCTACTTAAAAAGGTTTCTGAATAATGGCAGGGACTAGTTGAGTAGAATGCCATAATCATGTCACAGAGAAGGCTGCCCATGGAGTGTTTTGATATGCCGAGTGAAGTATCATATGGAGTGAATCTGTTGAGAATGTCCTCCATAAAACAGAAGTGTATTGTTATAAGCCTTGTATCATATACACTCGTGAATGAAATGTATTTTGTAAGTGCAATGTATTTCACTCTCCATGGATGGTATGGGCTCTTTTTTTTCTCAAAATTGCGCCCATAAGCCTCTTGTTAATTTGGAACAAACTTAGAGAATTTAAAAAAAGTAAATATTGAAGTTGAGAGCTAAAATCGAACGCCACTCATTTTGTTCTAATATATTTAACCAAAGCAAATAAAGCATTCGTTCGAGGCCCAGCTTTTGATTAGATTGGAATCTTTGCTGGAAAACAATTATTTACGAGTTAAATTATCTATTTAACGAATGAGACTATATGCTTTCTTTTAATACTGTGATATTTCGAATTGATGAAAACAACATACATCACGACATTTAAGTATGTGCATGCATATAGTAACTAAATTGTCACATATAATCAAATCCACAAGCATGACTTAAACTGTATTTGAACCCCATGAAAAAATATCATCTTCAGTTGGAAAAAGATGTCGTCTACTTCTGTGCAATTTTATGTTTGAAAACCGGTTAATTTTGGTCGAAACTAAGTATTGTAATGATATTAACACAAGTTCAACAGAAATACCTAATTCCAAAAGACCATCGTATTAGGAAGGAGAGGGTTTCTTGGACACTTCACTTCGCCTCTTGTGAATATTGGACTCTCGATAAAAACACATTTGTTAAGGACACAAGTCGATCCAAGTATAATTGATCTAACGGTAGACCAGCTAGATCACAAGGTAGAAAAACTAAGGGCTCGTTTGGGATTTGATTTTGCAAAACCTAGGTTACAAATCTAGGTTTTCTCTTTCCTACTTTTTCCTCTTTTCTCTTTCCTACTTTTTCTCTCTTTCTCTTTCCTCTTTCCTACCCACTTTTTTGTCTCGGAATCCGTAAAAGCTATATCTTTCCAAACATAAATCACTTTTCAAAACCTAGTTTTTACCTCGAATTCTGTGAAACCTAGGTTTTAAACCTGGTTTCCAAACAAGCCCTAAGTTTGAATCCACCTTGTTAAAAAATACTTTTGAACAGAGATATTTTAGTCGCAAAACATCAATCCAAATTAGCCGGTTACTAGAATATCTAGTAATAGAATCCAAAAACAAGTGTTAAACACTAAGTGACCCATTGGTTATAAAAAAAAATGAACACAAATCCAAAGGGAGAATATTATCTCAAAAAGACTAGTCCAATGTAAGAGATGACCTATCGAACTTATAACTTAACACTTCACTTATGAGGGAACCATAGCATGTAAAAGTAATTTTATCTCAAAAAATTATCATTTTGAATAATGGGTTTCCAAACCTAGACTGAAACACTTTTCATTATACCAACCCGACGAATAGCAAAGAGACTTAATCCAACAGAATTACGTTGCATATGTCAATTGCTAGATCAAGCTCCATTTAATCAAGGCAAAAACAGATCAAATCTCAGACAAAAGAACTGTATAGTTTCCGACAAAAGAGGATTGAAAAATAAGAACTCGATGAAGAACTGGGGTCAGGTTCATTCAACTTGCGTTGTTTTTTGTCTTTATCAAGATGAAAGGAACTAGCTATATATGCAGCAGCCGACAGAGATAAATGAGTGGAAGGAAAGCCGAGATAGAAGTTTGTTTGGTCATGCTTAGGTTTTATTAGTTTACTTTTAGAGAAGTACAACTGAGGCTAAACGCCATTGATGTGCTTCCACACAAAATTGGTTGGACGCTTTAAAACCCTAGATAGCACCATATATTCAGACTCACCATTAATTCCTTGCGATAAATGATTGGTCGAACACCAACTTGTACGCCTTCATGCTCATCCATATACGTATTTTTAATATATATACACGTCAACAAGTCAAATTCTTCGCGCTTGTAATAATAATAATAATAATCATCATCAGCTTAGTAATCCGTGGAGTTATCATTTTTTTTTAAAAAAAAATACTTGCCTCCCATTATAGGAGATTATAGGTTTCTAGTATCAAGGTTTTAGCAAATGCACCACAAAAGAGAGAAAGAGGGAGAGAATGAGAGATAGCTAAACAAATCAATGACTGGGGAGAGAAATAATCAGGGAAGGCACCCCTGTCTCTGACGTCAGGTTGAACAATTGAAATATCTTGGGTTATTATATGCAATTGCCTTAAAATTTATGGGAGTTTTTATAAAAAAATTATATTAGCTTATATAAGATGCCATATTTATTCATTTAATACAACATGGAAACTTTTGTCAAAAAGAAGACGGTAACTTGAGGGCAAGTGATCCATGAGAAAAAAGGTTAAGGGGTTAAAAAAATAGCTTACAAGATAACCATGAGATACTGACAAAAAACATATAGAAAGCTTAATGCGCAATACATAGATACATACATATGTATGACATTGATACATAGAAAATGATTCATATTATATATGTTAAAGAAGGAAAAAGAAAGAATGATGGACATGAATAAAGAGGGGAATTTATAACACTAAGAAAAAATCATTATTATCATTGAGCTAGGTAGCTAGATATACAATTAAACTTTTGGTGTGACAGCTATAATTAGCAGGGCTGATATAAATACACGCCCATCTCAATATCATAGAGAAGACCAACTTGTTTGTATATATACGCTTATGTGTACGTGTGAGATTGAGAGAGCTGTGTATGCATCACTCTAGTTTTCATTAGTTATAAGTCCATTTTAAATTAATGAATGAAGGTTAAGTTATTTAATATATTGTAAATTTAGAAAATTTTGTAAGTTTTTTTCTCTCTATACGCATTTATAAATCATGCATTATATTCTCGTCTCTATATCTCCCTCTCCTCTTTCTCTCTTTACAAGGAGAATTAATAAGGATGAAATTGAAAAACAATTATTAATAACCTCTAAGTGGGTTTAATTATATTTAGGATAAAAAATTTCTTCTGCAAGTGAACTTATACTAAAGACCAGAATGTTACTTCTCCGGTCTGATTTACAAGTCGTTTCCACCATACTTCATATGCATATCAAGAAAAATCTTAAATTTCATTAACTCTACTTTAAAATTGAACAATTTACCAAATTTATCCCTATTTAATCTACATTATACCCATAAGAACAAATCAATACAACAATAAATAAAAAGTAAAATTGTCTATTCATATGAAAAATTTAACTATAAATGCTACCAAAGGACTATATATACATTATAAATATATACATAGTGTGTGTGATGGGGAGAGAGATCAGAGAGAGAGAGAGAGAGAGTTGAACAACGTTGTTAATTTGTTTGTAGCTAGGGAAAGAGTTAAGTGCGCCAGAAGGGTGGAAGCCACGAGGCTCTTGTGGTGGGTTTGCTGGGTTGAGGCATTAATGAGGCATCTGCAATATGCCCCCACCACCTCACTCTATAGTCTATACTCATTACATGTGAATTTTCATACATTACATAGACTCTGAAATGACTAAATTACATAAGCCATATAACGAATTATTATAGGTTTTACAAGCTGTTTTGTGTGTGTGTGTGTGTGTGTGTGTAAAGCTCACTTTACTTTTTCAAGGGTTGAAAGCTATTTTTGTCCTTAAAATATCTTGCGAGATGAATAATTGGTAATCCTAAAGAACTTAATGAAATCATATCTATCAACCTTCAAGTCGCTACCAAAAAAAAAAATCATTTAGCGATAGAAAATCCGTCGCTAAATGGTTATTTTCTATCGTTAAAACGAAGGTCGCTAATATTTTTCGTCGCTAAATGAAAATTTTCAGATGTAAAATAGCTATTTAGCGATAGATTTTTCCGTCACTAAATAGAATTATTCTGGTAGTTAGTGTAAAAAAAATTGTTGCAATTTCACTATTGGTTATTGATGTTGTGCCCATGTTAACTCCAAAGAGATAAGATAATCTAGTTTAGCTGACACGTGGGAAAACTAATGCACTATAGTCTTCAGGTCAGAGGTTTTGAAGATAAAATTTAGGTTTGAAATTGTGGTTTTGAAAAAGTTATTTTCTTATCAAATCATATTCCATCTCCTAATTATTTTCCTCGATCTTTGTCTTTCCTATTATAATTTTGTCTTGGAATCCGTAAAAATTATTCTCACTATAACTTCCTAAATACAATAACCTTTACAAAACTTAGGTTTTACCTTGGAATCCGTAAAAGTTATTCTTTCAAAATATATTCTCCAAAGCCTAAATTTTGACTTGAGTAAAAGCTATTATTCATCGGACTTTCAAACAAGCTCCAAAATAGGATTCTAGATGAGCTTTTAGATAACACTTTCTTCTTGACTATCTATTGACTTGTTTAAATTATATAATTGGTGGCATGGAAAGGTAATTGAAAAGTAATGAGGAACCATGAAATCCTCTAAGATCTAATTAAACAAAAGCTTCGAAAAGCCAAGAGGGTGATCACAAACACATTATTTTTAGGGGGGAAATTATAATGAGATGATTTAATATAATAATCAAACCTTAAAACGTACTGAGCACAAAGCACTAAAGCTAATTTATGTAGGATCAGTGTTACTATCTTCATAGAATGATAAAGTAATTTACTACAAGTCATTTTTCAATTAAT
The DNA here is from genome assembly GCA_025593235.1 of Vachellia pachyceras. Lineage (NCBI taxonomy): Eukaryota > Viridiplantae > Streptophyta > Magnoliopsida > Fabales > Fabaceae > Vachellia > Vachellia pachyceras. Next base: position 10,780 of record JANTPZ010094766.1, on the reverse strand, counting down.
TTACATGAGCCATAGAATGAAAGTTAATCAAATATGTCATAAAGTTAAATGATTTTTAATATTTTTTACCAACTTAAACTCAAATTATATTAATGTTTCTCTCACTTCCATTATTAAATTTTAATACTATCAAATGCCTTACAAAAAAGCTAAAGCACTTTTTAGAAGATTTCCTATAATAAAAACTGGAGAGAGTAATCAAGAGACGATTAATATAAAAAATATAGTTTGTAATTTAATTATTTACACTACAAATCTTAATTTTTGTAGTGTAAATTCTAATAATAAGATATCTTGCGCCTTGACTAATTGGTAGTTGAGGGTTCAATTTTAAACATATTTAACATAGGACTATAGGAGTCCTATATATAGCTAATTTATACCTATACATGGTATAACATTCAAAAAGGTTGAATTGAAACAAATGATAAGGTTGTAAGTGATATTTTTCAAATCATTCAATTTTTTTGATAGTTTTTAAATTTATTGTTCTCGTCTAAAATCATTTATTCTATATGCATATATAAATCAAATGCTCTATGTATAACCCTTTATAAATACTCAACATCTCTCTCTCTATATGTATGTATATGTATAATGAAATGCCTTAATTAATATATATATATATATAAAACCTTTTTTGGGTGCTACAAACAAATGTAGCTGAAGTAAGATTAATCGCGAATTGCTTTTTGGAGCCCACAAATTTGATTAATCGTATTCACTACTTGTAGAAGAAAACAAATAAACAATTAATTCAATCAGTTTTGGCTATTTATTCTCTTTCTTATGAGAGAAAAGATCCCTTCTTGATTTCTTAATTAGGTAAACTGAATCCTATAGTTTATATTAAGAATTTTCTGGAAAACACTATGACTAGAAACTATCAATACAACACGCCATTAATGATTGAAATCAATCATCTTGACTTTGGACTTCTAGATTTAATTTATAAAATATCATTGAACTTAATTACTGTGTGAAATAGTTTTGAAATGAACAAAAGTTCCATTTTGCTCCATTCTGAATAATGAGGTCAACAATATAATATTATGCATATTTTTTTAAAACAAATCATGTGAAAATAATGTTACGACATATATTTAGTATAAAATCCTTAAATTGATCCTCATTTTTTGTAATACTGACTCTCACATATGCATGTTTTAAAATTTTCAACATTCATATCAACAAGAGGATGAAAAATTGCTTATTTTATATCAGCGATATACCATGTTTAACCTCTATCATTACAAACAATTAGTATTTTATATTAAAAAATGCAAGCTGATTATTTAATGAAACTCTTGGAAGTAATAAATATATGCGTCATTTTTTATTTAAATGGGATTACAAAATCTCATCATTGGCGGATATTGTGCATGTTTGGGAAGAAAATCTTTCTAATGATACACGTAAGTTAAGATAAAACCATCTTGAAATCCATAAAATTCATCTCAAAATCTATAAAATCATCTCGAAATCCGTAAATTCTTCTCGGAATCCTTAAACCCTTTCTTCCAACGGATTCCCAAACACACCAATATAAATGATATCGTATGGACACAACACATGTATCTTTATCACACGTCAAACAAAAGAAAATGTGTGGGCAATATTAAAAAGTCAATTTTTTAAATAGTGGGCTGGTATGAAACTAAGCAACAACTTCCCAAAAGAAATAAATTTTTCATAGCAAAATGCTAGTGACTTTATATCATTAGATTCATAAGAGGCAAAAAAAAACGAAAAGAAAATTGATTGGATATGGTCGGTCTATTTTGAAAACGATAGGCCCTCCTTCATGAAAATTTATTTATAATTTCATAAATTAATTAATGGCCTAATTACCAAGAAACGTTGAAGAGTCATATCACTACCTTATGTGGCTTCGGTCATTTTATATGTGCACAGTTTATAATAGAAAACGTGGGTGAAATTAATAGGCTTAACTGGCTTCCTTATTCTTGTTAATTGAAGATCAAGTATGTTATTAACTGTAAATGGTATATGATTAATTATCAACAGAAATTGGTTAACCAAACTTTGATAAAAAAAATTGGATTCTGTTTGTTGGGATAGTGATTATATATACACTGCCTCTTTTGGTTTTAGAGTGTCTCCATAAAAAAAACTTATTTATAAGTTACTCAGTGAGTTAATAATCGACTTTTTTTCAATATTGCCTCTACCATTAAGAGAGGAGTTAAAGTCTAATTTCATAGTGATAGTTTTCGTTGGTCTTAAATATAGGTACAGTTGGCAGAATATTTTATTTTCAGATAATGTTAATAGTAAGAGACTCACTATCTTAAAGATGGCTAGCTAGTTAGATCTTCTACGAGTCGCTTTCCCTCTCTCATGTCCATAATCTATACATGTATGCCTTTCTATATTTTTGACAAAACCTATGTAATTATAATATATTAAGGGAGAAAACGCAGAAGGAGATGTCATTTTCTTTGAATATTTTCTCTTAAAAAATGTTCTTTGTTTTCGTTAAAAAAACTTCTCTCCACACAGAGAGAGAGAGAGAGAGAGAGAGAGAGAGTACATTGAAGTTTTTCTTGGCTGCTTTCTAGGATTGCCTTATCTTATAGGCTAAGCAACTGGATGATGAATTAACGTCTTCGTAATACGACATGGATTGGCTTTTACGTGACAAGAAAAAGAAAGCTAAGCAAATCTTAAGTATATCAGATTTTTTTTTAGAAGCCACATGCAATTTTTGAAAATTACTTCTAAAGTGGGGTTTGATTAGAAAAAAGTAATAGTAAGTTGAATAATATCCATTTAAGCTTGGTGATTTTATCCAAAAATGCTCATTAACTATATACGCGTATTTATTTTATGAAGGTGATGGCACTGAATAGTAACAATGCAGAGAGATACAGATAAAGATAAAGAGAAACAGATCGAAGGGCAATTTGCAAGCCTAATTAAAGTAATTAATAAATGCATAAAGTTTCGAAGGACATCCTGTGGTGTTCAATTATACTGCAAGTCAATTTTAAATAATGTGACAAATTTGAATTGTTGGTTCATGTAGGGTTATACTGTATATTATGATAAGATATCGCTTTAGATTTTACTTTAGACTTTCTAGGAGAATATTGTAATATGTGTTCGAACGAAACACAGAAACAAAATGTCTTTTCAGTCGCTAGCTATAAGAAATAAATATAATCCACTTGCACACGTTGACATGGTTGATCGTGTTCATACCTTCAATTGTTGATAAATGATAACACTATCCAAGTAAAAAAATTAACATAAGTAAAACTATATACTCATAAACATAAATTTAAAATTTGAAAGATATTATTGACTAGTTGGTAAAGAGAAATACCAGTTGGTTGAGACCTTCTGTCCCACTATATGACATTAATGAGTGTATGAGTTTCTTTGTTAGTTGAATCATGACAGAAAAAAAAAACATATCAATTTACAAGTTATTAGTTCGGTCGTAATGAATCGATTATAGTAAAAATAATAACATATTTTAGGAAAAGTAATCATTTTTAATTTTATAGTTTTAGATAGATAGTAACTTATTTCTTTTTTTTTTAATATAGCTGGATACCATTAAAATAACTCTAACAACATTATACACGGGATGGAGATGTCAAAATGTGGTCTTCCCCAACCCCTTCATGTAGATCCCAAGGGGGAAGGTTACAGAAACAAAAATTAACCCTCAAACTATAGGCCATTTTGGCTAATCTATCTGCTAGAGTATTTTTCTCCTTCGAAATGTGTTGTAAACTAATACTCCAATCTCAAGAAAATATCATACGGGCTTCATCAACAACATCCTTGAACAGATGATTGTTGTTACAACCCCGAGACACTAAGTTTATGGCCTCAATGCAATTAGAGCTAACTATGATCTGTTTATACCAATGGTTCCAGTATAAATACAGCCCATTAAGGACCGCAATAACTTATGTTATAATAGGGGGAACCATGGTAAGCTTGTAGCTAAACCTGCCTATCCATTGACCATTTCCACCTCGGATCACTTCGCCACAGCCACTTCGCCCTGAGTTAATAACAGAGCCATCAACTTCAAGTTTGAAAGTCTCCCGCATTACATTGATGTCCTCCCATAGTTTAACTTGTTAACCTGCATAAAATTTACATCGTGACAAAAGAGATTGATCCCAGCAGGCCTGGAAGAAGGTGGAAAGGGGCATTGTCTCGATTAGCGTTGCTATCTTCTCCGAAAACTCTCTTGCATATGTCTCTCCATATATCCCAGCAAGCGTATCCAAACAAGATTTTTCATCTCAGTTTCTGAGTAAACTCCCTGCTTGCTTTTGTTGTGAGGTTCCATCGTATCCAATCAATTCCTTGAAGTGATGGGAATTCTTCCCATAATGAAGGTTTGATCAAGGAACACCACCTCTCTCGAGTATTCATGCAATCCCGCAGCTAGTGCATGGGGTCTTCCTCTCTCAAGCATCCGTAACATTTCTAAACTAACATAACTCAACCCTTATATATAGTATATTTTAATTCGATCATAACTTAGTTTAATAACTTTAAATTAAATGAAATTTGGTTTGTGTAGTTATAACTATTTAAAATATTAGTTCATATATTTTAAAAGAATAAAATTATGTTTTACAACATTTAAAGTTTTAAATAGTTACAAGAACTATGTTATAATCTTTTAATATTCAAATATTGAGTTTCAGTCCAATTAAAACTAATCAAGACTATGGCAACCAAAGAGTAAGCTTTACTAAATTTTTAATTTCATTTTAAAATATTATAAAAATAATATTTGATTATTTTAGCTTTTTAACCCTCAATTTTGAAAGCATTATTGCATACCAAACTAAGATCTAATTAATCATTTTATTTACTGAATTAGTCCATTAATCTAATCCAGCTAGTTTTAAAACACCAGTAACAGTAATATAAATTAGAACTATCTAATGGCAACAGATTTTATTTACTACATATTATATTGATTAGAAAATTATATGAATGAGGATGAATATATTTAAATTTAAGTTAAATCAAGTGTGCACGTAATAAGAGAAAGGTCACGGGTTCCTCTTGAGTCTTGACGAATCCAATAGTAACGTATATATTAATTAAATATAAGAAAGATTGGGCAGAACATTGAAGAAGCAGCCAAGCCACCTTATACATAAATGTTTGATTTAATTCATTATTATTTGCCAGAAATCATTTTTTTTCTTTCTTGCCCCCACATGCACACTGACTTCTTCGCCTCCGTACCAATTCCTTTATTACATTTGTTCTTATATTTGGATTGACTTAAGAAAAATGCCATTTAACAACGGAAAATCCATCGTTAAATTGCTATTTCCCATCACTAAAATGATGGTCGTTAATATTTTTCGTCGCTAGATAGAAATTTTTTGATGAAAAGTAGTCATTTAGCAATGGATTTTTCCATCGTAATGACATTTTTCTGGTAGTGATTTTTCTTATTTTGTATTATATTATATTGTATCGTGTGTGTATATATTAAATATGTTCAAGCACGTACACATGCACTATTAATTATGTGACAGCATATACATTTAATTCTTGCCTTGACTGAACTTATGAAATTCCACTTCTCGATTAATTTATTGTACAACTTGCACTATTAGTTCGTTAGCAGTGATTAATTAAATTAATAATTATTTGTGGAGTTTTATTATATTCTTAATTTTCAATCCAATTTATTTGTCGATGCCCACATACAAGGCCACTAAGTCGCACCTGAAGTTATATAGGAGTTGCAAATTTTACATCTTACCCTTCATTGAATTTTAACTACATTGTTCAATTTTGGGGGAGAAAAAGGAACTACATTGTTCAAAACCCGTAACCTATATTTTTACTATCTTCCAAATGAATTTTTTTGTCATGAAGTTTATTTAAGAATAAATTGTTCAAGCTATTTCTTTAATAATATTTATAGATCACTTTCAATATTTCATCAAAAATGCTAAAAAAATCTTATTAATTCTGCATTAAAATTTAACAACTTTACAATTTTACTTTCATTTATTACAAGCCACTTATAAGAGGAATTCATAATCCTAAATATAAGTCATTTATAGCATATTTAATGATTCTTTTCCAATTTTACACTTATTCAGTTCTCATTGAAAAGAGATAAATGTAGAGAGAGAAAACATTAATAAGTGTAAATTCAAATTTTTTAATCGATTTTATGTATTTTTTTGGTATGAGAATGAGTTATAATTGACTTATAATAAAAATAGAGTGGTACACTATATATTTCATGATAAAAAAATCTACACAGTAATAAATGAAAGGTAAAATTGTTCATTCATATATAATATTCATATGATTTATAAATAGGACAAAACAATCTTCTCTAGGCCTTATAATTTTAAAATAATGATTAATCAAAAAGTGGTGATTAACTTATTAAATCTGTTTTAAATTAAAGAAACTGTTCAACTCTTCCAATGTTAAATGGGTTTTGAAGGGAAGGGTAAAACATAAATAGTGATATGTAAGCATTAATTACAAAAGTAAAATTGATAATGGCTCGTTTGGTACGCAGAATTGGTTTTGATGGATATGGATATGGAAATTGATATGGATATGGAGTTTAAAAGTACGTTTGGTATATCTTGGAAATGAGGGTTGATTTTTATGTAAAAAGACCAAAATACCCTTATAATTTAAAAAACCATTTGCCCCTTCCATTATTCATTCTCATCCAGATCTGATCTCCGGCTCCACCGCTCACCCGACGTCCGGCTCCACCGCTCACTCAACGGTGATCTCCACCACTCACCCGTTGGGAAGCAGGAAAAGATTTGTGAAGGCAAATATCTAGGAAGGAAAAGATGAAGATGAAGACAGAGATTTGGCAAACAGGCAACGATTTGGGAAGGAGATGAAGAGCAGGCAAACTGTGAAGATGGAAATGACAAGGAGAAGATGGAGACAGATCTGTGAAGGAGGTGGGCATTTTGTCACCGTCATCGTCGCAAATGGCCAGATATCTCATCACATTCGCGGAATGTTGCCATCGTCAAACAAGTCTGCAACACGCCATCGATCCTTAAATCTCACTATCATGAGCTTCAATCGTCGGCATCGCATCTCACCATTTTAGATCTTGCCATTATGTCCTGCGCTCGTTCTGCAGTGGGATGGGTTGAGGTCAGAGTCACCGGTGGTTGGGGTTGAGGTTGGAGTCGCCGATGGTTGGGGGTTGAGCTCGGTGGTCGGCGTCGCAGCTGTGTTAAGACGCGGTTTGAGAAAGAGATGAACAGTATGGACAAAATGAGAATTCCATTGAATTTTTCAGAATTCCACGAACTATCCCATGGAACCCAAATCCATGAGTTTTGATGGAATTGGCTTCCATGTGGAAGCCAATTCCATGTGCTCTTTCCTGTACCAAACAAACTTCATCATGGAAATGGATTCCATTTCCATATCCATCATCTCAATTCAAGCATACCAAACAGGGCATAAATAAATATTAATTACTCTCAAGGTGATTTATGTTATATACCAAATCATTTTTTTTAGAAGTGACTCATATTATAAATTAGAGGGAGTATATTGATGAAAATTAATATATGGAAAAGATGCAGTAGTTATAAGTTACAGAAGCTAATTGTGCTGACAAACTAAAATTAAAGAATTTAATCAGGAGGGAAAAACAGGTAAGCATCGAATTAAAAATTGAAGTTATTATGGTTACCTAGGAATAGTTTTCGCTTGAGCTTTTTAATTAATATTGTATCTTCTTAATTACATCAAATTGTTGGCCATTAATTTCAGTGAAAAACAAAATTAAAAAGTTACACCTTTTTTTAATAATTTAGGGATATTCTTAATGAGAACGTTAGATGCCTTTCCTTGAGAAAGTATGAGAATTATCTACTTTTAGTTAAAATAGTTTGACTTCACACCTAATAATTGTAAATTTGTAATCTGACTATATTCGAAAGGGACAAAAGAAGAGACTAGCTCGTGTAGAAATGAGGACAATTTTGTTTTTACTGCACACGAGGGTTTAATTAGGTGAGATCAGGTGATTCGTAATCTGGAATGATCAATATAATAATATTAATTACATCTAAATATGTTCGACCTTTGAAATTCTAAAATAAATTAAAAGCAGTATCATCCAATTTTGAAGTGTTATGATTTTGAACAAGTTTATGCTACTTTTTTTTTTAAAAAAGGGCTTTATAATTATTGGAATATTTTCAAAATGAGATGTATTTTTTTTAAAAGCCATATATATATATATATATATATTTGTCGACTAAGAAAGGTAATTATATGAAGGGTTGAACATAGCGCTACAACACTTAAAATCATTAATTAAAGTTATCTTTCTTTAAGTTCATGCAGAAATAGAGTTAACATATCACTTTATAAATGCTATATTATTGTCTTGACTTGAGTATTTAAATTCATACGCAATTATTCATACTTAAACATCTTTATTGTATTCTTCAAAAAGATTGTATGGCAACTCAATTTGCAGTTAAATAATAGATGAGGTGAATTAAACAGTAAAGAAATTCTTGTACACACCTTAAATATGTCTTGTATAATTTCGTTATGAACCATTCCCGCTAACAAAATGAATTCCTTAAAAAATTTCTTTTAAGATTTACTTATCATAAACTATATGAATATATATACTATATGTAATTCTTTTTAAGTATGTAATTTTTTTGGGGTAGAAAAATGTAAACAAAGTATATATAATTGTATGGCATAATAATTAAGTTGGAGAAAGGTCCAAGGGCAACGCTAAGGGTTGTATGGCCACCTGTACTGTTACTTGAAATGTCCTTTTCTTCTCTTAAAAACACTACATATCCCTCCCTCCCTCTCCCTCTCTCTCTCTTCCCTGAAAGTTATGTAGATCTTTCTATTTAGTATTTACTCTCTGCTCTTTCTCTCTCTCTACTTCTTCCTCCTCCTCCTTCTTCTCTCACTCCAATTAACCCACACCTGCATTTTCTAGAGAGAGAAACTAAAACATCATGAATGCTCTCTTCTTCCTCATCAGTACTAGTCCATAATCGATCTTAACCATCAAAATCTCTTATCACCATTCACCACTACCCAAATCGTACCATTTTCTATCCCGTTTGTGGTGTGTGTCTATATATATAAATTAAACACACACCAGTTTCAATCTCCCTTATATACACACACTATATATAACTATACTTAATTTAATGTTAGTTTCATCGATTTAGCTGGAAAAGTCTCGATCATCTTCTTCTTTTTCTTCTTCTTCTTCTTCTCATCACCCACCCACCCACCATGAGTCTCACTCACAGTCACAACAGCCATAGCCAAGATGACACCACCACGACCACCACCACGAAGGTCGACGACAGTCACGAGCTCGACATGGTGATGCCGGGCTTCCGATTTCACCCCACAGAAGAAGAACTCGTGGAATTCTACCTTCGCCGTAAGGTTGAGGGAAAACGGTTCAATGTTGAGCTCATTACTTTCCTTGATCTTTACAGCTATGACCCCTGGGAGCTTCCTGGTACGCCTACCCCACATACTATATATATATATATATATATATATTATAATATATACTATTCCCTTCTCTTCAAGCAATGTTTCACTTTGGTTTTTAATCCTAAGAAACATCGAACTCATCTCAATCACATTCTTTTAAGTTATAAGAAACACTTGTGCTATTTAGCTCTTCTTCTTCTTTTGAGCTTCATAATTAAGCAATTCACAAGCCAGATGAGCATAACGAGCATGAGGGAATTCTGATATATGTATTTTATATTGTGGGGTGTGTGTGTGTATGAGCAGCCATGGCGGCTATAGGTGAGAAGGAATGGTATTTCTATGTGCCGAGAGACCGGAAGTATCGGAACGGAGACCGGCCGAACCGGGTAACGACGTCCGGGTATTGGAAAGCCACGGGAGCTGATAGAATGATCAGAAGTGAGAATTTCAGGTCAATTGGGCTAAAGAAAACCCTAGTTTTTTACTCTGGTAAAGCTCCTAAAGGCATCAGAAGCAGTTGGATCATGAACGAATATCGCTTGCCTCACCACGACACTGAACGATACCAAAAGGTGCTGTTCATATCTTTCTTAGATTTAGAAACGATCTGAGTAATACGGCTCTGTTTTCAGAGTATCATCATCAATACAATTTTCCTTCGATCACAAGAAGCTTAATAAGAATGTTTCCATAACTAATTTTCATCAAAAATTTTGTTTTTAGTTTGAGAGAAATTATATTGTTCCTATACATATATAGGGATCCAATGTTGTATATGGGTGGGTGTGAGATTGATCGATTCAAATTGAATGAAGGAATTGGCAGGAAGATTTAAAACTGGCCACCGTTCGAGCATTTACTTTCTTCGTGAACAACAATAACTAATACGGATATGCACTTTTGCCTAATAATGATCATAATAAATATATTGTTATCGTATTCCTTTAATTTTGTTGCAGGAATCCCTCACTACATGCATGAAAGTTTTAAATTCTGAACTTGTACTTAGTACTTAGTATATTTCTCATAAACGAAGCACCGTGCTGCCTCTTTCGAATTACTGTTTCTTCTCTCTAGAGTCGTGTGTGATGGATGATGTTCTTGTTGAAAAGTACAAGGTTTGAAATTTTTTGAATATTACTGTTGTTAGTTGTTTCACTTTTATTTGTTTGTTTATTAGGCTGAGATATCGCTGTGTCGAGTGTACAAGAGACCAGGAGTAGAAGACCATCCTTCACTTCCTCGTTGTCTTCCA
>JANTPZ010094765.1:0-18601 GCA_025593235.1 Vachellia pachyceras | reverse complement strand
TATTATATATATGCAAACATAGCTCTAACTCTTATTAATATATAATTTATTCATAAAATAAGAAAGAGATAGTCCTTATTGTAATTATGAGAGCTGAGGTGGTATGCTTTGTTCATTTTTGAAGAAATTGTGTGGATCAACCCCGGTTTTCACTTGAACTAATCTTTCGAAATTGCCCTTGAAATATTTCCTCCCATAAATTTCAGCAGCTTCTATGTCTGTCACATTGCTAGGATTGGCACCAATATCAAGATCTCTCTATAGTTAAGGAAGGCCTCTCTCGGAGATTTCGAAACATATGATGCCATAAATTCATAAACCGCCCTTGAAAAGTTCATATAACAATCAATCTCCATAGTTCCTCCATCTTCCCAATGCGTATAGTACTGAACCAGAAACGAGTTTCCAGCTCTGTGAGGAAATGTGGTTTCTGATGCAGAAATCTCACTCATCTTTCCACCATAAGGGTTCCATTCCGTCCTCATTTTCTCACCTTCAATCATCAACTTCCAAATGGATTCTTTCTATTGCATTCTTTGGAATAGGCTTCTTAAGAAAATTTTTGGTTGTTTGTGCTTCACAAGTAACTCTTCAATTGAGGTCCCAGTTGGGTAATCAATCCAGAAAAGCGTTGAATTCACCCAAATCATTTCAGTGCAATCATTTTCTTTTAGACCTAACCCAGGGAAGCTCTTGTTCATCAAAGGCATTGACCTATCGATTTTCCTCAAGAATTGGCCAATCAAACGAACTAGTATCGTCTTCTTATTACCTTCTTGAGTTCCTCAAGGGAATCATAACTAATAAGGAGGATCTTACAAGGTTTACGAAATATCATATATTTAATATCGTAGATTTGATTTAATTTTTATTAGCATTGATTTCATTTAACTTGGCAATATCCTAAGATTTGATTTAATTGTATTTAATTTTCTTATCGTAGTTCTACGGTTTGAGTGGGGCTATAATAAGAAATAATATTCTCTTTCTGCCTCTCTCACTTTCTCTCTACTTCTCCTTCCCTCTAGCATTTATTCCTTCTCTATTCTTAAATATTAATTCTCCCTTTCCCTTCTCAAATAGTGAACAGAAGCGTCAGCGCTTGCAATACACGTGCTGGGAACGTCGGTGGATCCTACGCAGAACTTTCGAAGGCGTGTGCGGCGGTGTTTGGTCGTGAAATTTGGTGTTCCTGCCGGGTTGCCTGAGAAGAAGTGTCTGGAGGTTGTCGTGTGTGAAAATAATCTGTGGACAGTGAGATGCGAGAGGTATCTCATTGATGGCTCATACCCCTGGAAGGAGGCCTCTTCGCCCTTCATCAAAGCTGCGCAAGAAATGCTCAAAGGCAATTCCAATAAACAGTGAATTCACAGGGCCTTTCTGTACGTCTAGCCAAATTAAAATTTTGAAAATGTTAATTTCAAATTTTGAGATATGTTATATGTAACTAAACCTAAAGATAAAAAAATTAATTACCTTTTTAAGCTAAGATATTTTTCAGTCGAAGACAATTCCATTCCATTTGAGGCATTGTCAAGCATTACTTCGTTAATTGCAAGGAATTAACTCCTTGGGTTAACATTAATTTATTAAATGCCTTATAATATGAAAGGAAGAGAATATTATTTCATGAGATCATAAAAAAAGATGCCCATTATATTAATAAACTATATTGGAAATCGCACAAGTTGTAGAATTATAAACAATGTGACTTCCTGTTACGGACAACATGATAAGATATTAGCTCCGTTTGGCAAAGCTTAACTCTCACCCAAAAGCATGTTCAACAGTGTTTTTCCGCAAAATGAGATAATCTTCTTCACATATTTACCTCAGCTTACGTAAAAGTACTTCTCTACCGTGTTCCTAAATAGAGTCATTGTCAACGTGTATTTAAGTAAACAAAATGATATTATAATAATATATATTATTTTATTCATAAAATGAGGAAGAATACAATCAGTTTTGTAACTTTAAGAGAGGTGGTATGCTCTGTTCATGTTTGAAGAAATTGTCTGAATCAACTTTGGTCTTCACATGTACTAATCTTTCAAAGTTGTCCTTAAAATATTCTCTCCCATAAGTGCAATTAGCAACACCTATGTTTGTTGCATTACTAGGATTGGCCCCAACATCAAGATCCCTATAGTTAAGGAAAGCCTCCCTTGGAAATTTCGAAACATAAGGCGCCATAAAATCATGAAATGACCTTGAAAAGTTCATATAACGGTTACTTTCCTCAAACCCTTCTTTCTCCCAATAAGCATGGTACTGAATCAGAAACAAGTTTCCAGCTCTGTGAGGAAATGGAGTTTCTGATGAAGAAATATCACTCATCTTTCCACCATAAGGATTCCATTGCATCCAAAAGTTCTCACCTTCAATCATCAACTTCCATATGGATTCTAATGCACTCTTTGGAATAGGCTTCGTCACATAATCTGACTTACTTTTGAAGAACAGTGTTGGTTCTTTGAGCTTTACAAGCAACTCTTCAATTGAGGTCCCAATTGGGTAATCATACCAGAAAAGAGTTGAATTCACCCAAGGCATTTCAGTGCAATCACTTTCTTTTAAACCTAATTCTGGGAAACTCTTGTTCATCAAAGATATTACCCTATTAATTTTTCCTAAGAATTGGCCAATAAAAGAAACACGTATCGTCTTCTTTTTCTTACCTTCTTCAGTACCATTGATGACCGAAGGCATTACCCTTATGAACAGGTCTCTATCCAATTCACTTGCAATTAGTTGCCATTTGTAAACAATATCAGTAGCACCTTCTTCAAGAGTCTTCTTCACTCTGAACACAGTAACTTGTGGAGTCACAGAAACCAACTTGATGTTCCATGAAAGGACAACCCCGAAGCTCGCAGCCCCGCCTCCTCGTATGGCCCAAAACAGATCCTCTCCCATTGTCTTCCTGTTCAGGATTCTTCCATTAACATCAACAAGTTCAGCATCAATGATATTATCAATGGAAAGACCATATTTTCTCATCAAGTTTCCGTAACCTCCACCAGAAATGTGTCCACCAGCTCCTAAAGTGATACAAACACCAGCTGGGAACGCATGGACGTTACTTTCTTTGGCGATCTTGTAGTAAACTTCACCCATTGTTGCTCCTGCTTGCACTATTGCCATCTCGTTTCTTATGTCAATCTTAATAGAATTAAGATTAAACATGTCAAGTACAATGAAAGGTACTTGTGAGACATACGAAAGGCCTTCGTAGTCATGACCTCCGCTTCGAATCCGAACCTGAAGGCCATGAGGCTTAGCACATATGATTGCGGCCTGAACATGTGATGGATTCTGAGCAGCTACAATGGCCAGAGGTTTTGGTGTTGTGGGAGTTGTGTATCTACGGTTAGTTGCATGATTGAGCAAGAGTGATGTGAATGAGGAATTGTTTGGTGTAAAAATCACTGAAGAGATTGGAGTAAAGGATTGGGAAACATGGTTGGGAAAACATCTAAGAAAATTTTCAAGGGACGATGGCGAAGAGTCTGAAGTTGTGTGAACAACAGATAGCAAAATTGCTAGAATCGCTATGGAAAGGGAAGGGAGTTTCATTGTTTTTTGAGAAGAAAGGCTTCCTATGATTACAAGTTTGAGTGCATTCGAATTGAGGAGACTGGGCTATTTATTATTGAAGCTAAGGTAGAAGAAGGGGTGTATTTGACTATTTGGGTCAATTGATAACGATCATATATAAAATCTGTTATATATGGGAGAGGATTAAATGTTTCAGATTCTGAAGAAGGCCGTTGTTAATTCAAGAATAAATCCTATTGATGGATATACGATATTCCAAATATTACCCTTTTTTTATTTAGTGTATGTTTTTCCTTCGGTCCATTAATTTCTGTAGGTGCTGTACATGTTTCTCGGAATTATCTTTCTATTGTAAGGAAATAAATCTCCACATTCCCTTCGCTAATGAGTTGAATTATAAATCAAGATTTTCTATAATTGATACATTTGACTCTTGAGATAAAAAACTTGGGGTAAGGAAATTTTGCGGTGCGATTCGAATCACCTAAAGTGGTTGTAACAAGTAAACACACGTATGAATATGTACTGTATCTTAAGAATTTCATTTAGGCGACGATTCATGTTTTTATTGAAATATGATCCCAAAAATCAACCTTAATAGAGGGTGCCTAAAGTAAACCCTTAACATATTTATACATAGGGAGAAAATAAGTCCTATTTTATATGGTTGATGCTATTAGCCAACTTTAGTTGCCTATAAACTCATTTCAACTAGAAGTATAGTGATGGTCATAATTGATAAGCAAGCTGGCAATATCAAACCTGTAATTTGATATTAGTCTCTACCTCCTCCGTAAAACGCTTTCCATGCCGTCCTCCTCCTCCTCCTCCTCCTCCTCCTCCTCCCTCTCTCTGCAATGCCTTCCCATTGCCCTGCCTCCTTCTCTCTCCCTCTCTGCCTCATGAACCATTTCTTTCTCTGCAACTGAAACCTTTGCTTTTTTTTTCCTCCTTCAGCCATGGCTCTGCCTTTCAGTCACCTTCTTCTTCTTCACTGCCTCTGTGTTCTAACTCTGCCTTGAAGAGAGAATCACCCTTGGCTTTGCAGGTCTTGAGTTTCTCCTCGCTGGTCTGAGCATAGCCTTTGGTGAAGTACTTCACACTGATCTTGGCCACCGTCCCTACGTTCGGACCCTCCACCAGCTTCGTGTCCACCGATATCTTCTCCACCGTTCGCTCGCTTCCGCTATGCTGTAGTTGTACCCATAGCTTGCTTCATCCACTGCTTCCACCTTGTGCAACACATGGTGGGTCTTCCCTCCTGCACGCGCGCGCGCGCGCGCGCGCATAACTTCGCTGAGTTTTGAACTATTTTAACAATAGAGAATGATATTTTAGGCGGGCGTCGGATGCGAATAGAATGCCTGCAGAAAGCAAACGGTGATTCGATTGAATGTTGGGATGTTTTCCATGTGAATGTGGTTTTCCAACACTCACAAAGAAAATAGTGATACTAGGCTATTTTTAAATAGGATGTTTTTTTTTACCAAGAAGCGATAAGAAAGGATTGAATGTTGTCTCAAATTCAGTTGTTGAAATATGAATTGGAAGCAATTCATGAGGGTCTCTTTGCATGATGGGATTTAATTTCGAAAAATAATTTATGATTTTCATACAACAAAATGAAACAAGCAAGAGCGTGAATATGAGAATGAAGTATAAAATTTATAATAAATAATTAATATTTATAAGTTTTAAGCAATGCATCTCCTTCATCAAATTTTTGTGCATTGTACAAGTCCGTCTAGTTATGGAATATAATATAGAGTTTATCCCCTTGGTATTATTATTATTTCCTTCTTCTTTCTGTTCCAATAAACTCACCTTCTCCAATCCCTCAATGGAAGTTTCCCTTGCTGGAATAATCCTCATATCTTCATTCCCATTCATCGATTCCTCCACAACCCCACCATAATAATCGTCAGTACAATAATTATAATGTTCATCATCATCATCATAGTGATGAATCTGACTGGTATGAGCCAAAACAATACACATATCGAGAATCTGCTGGTTCTTGGGCTCTTCATTGACGATTTCTACTGCATAATCCAAGATTTTTGCTGCCATGCGAGGTTGAGCATTCTCAGGGACATCAAAGTAAGAGAAAACCATATATATGAATCGTTCTATGTCCTCCTTTGGGACAAGTGTGATGCCACACTCGACGGTATCGGTAGCACCATCCATAGTGACACCATCGAAAGAGCAAAAGGTTTTGCGTTCAACCTCAACGCTAAAGTATTGTTCAGTTGAAGAAGAAGTGAAGTGATTTGCAGAAACAAAGGTGTTGGATTCTTGAGGATCCATGGCAAGAAGAGAAGAGTGGTTCGGAAAAAAAAAGGGGGAGAGATCTCGGAAGAGGAATCCTACTGTGGAAAAATGAGCTATGGCACTAAAATTTATAGGGGAGATTATCTGTGTGTGGAAAGGGACATTGACATGCATATGATGGGTTGACATAATGATTTGCAGAGTCAGGGACATTGTCATTTGTTGAATTAGTTTCATTGGAGTCACCGGGAACAATGGTGTAAACCAAGTCATCAATTGAAAATGGTGAATTGACATGATGATCTATGACTATAAGGTCAGTGATATTGTCTTTTGTTGAATTAACTTCATTAGAGTCCCCAGAAACAATGATGTTAACCAGGTCATCACCTGAAAATGGTGTGTTGACATGATGATCTACATGGTAAGTGATATTATTGTTTGTTGAATTAGTTTCATTGGAGTTGAGAACAATAGTGTTAACCGAGTCATTACCTAAAGATGATGAGTTGACATGATGATCTGCAAGGCCAATGGTATTGTCGTTTGTTGAATTTGGTTCATTAATGTCACCAGTAACAACAATGCCAGCTAAGTCATCACCTAAAGATGGTGACTTTACATGATTTGCAGGGCCAATGGCATTGTCACTTGTTGCATCAATTTCGTTGGCATCACGAGCAACAATGGTTCTAACAAGATCATCACCTAAAGACGATGAGTTGACATGGTAAGCAAAGTCAGCGATTATCTTTTGGTGAATTAGCTTCATGGTTGAAGTCAACAGGATCCATGCCAATTTGGAGCAAGAAGAGAGATTTGGAACATTAATGAGAAGCCTGAGCTATGATGAGAGATTTGGCAGAACTTGTAGAAAAAGTCAGCGATTATCTTTTGGTGAATTAGCTTCATGGTTGAAGTCAACAGGATCCATGGCAATTTGGAGCAAGAAGAGAGATTTGGAACATTAATGAGAAGCCTGAGCTATGATGAGAGATTTGGCAGAACTTGTAGAAAAAGTCAGCGATTATCTTTTGGTGAATTAGCTTCATGGTTGAAGTCAACAGGATCCATGGCAATTTGGAGCAAGAAGAGAGATTTGGAACATTAATGAGAAGCCTGAGCTATGATGAGAGATTTGGCAGAACTTGTAGAAAAAGTCAGCGATTATCTTTTGGTGAATTAGCTTCATGGTTGAAGTCAACAGGATCCATGGCAATTTGGAGCAAGAAGAGAGATTTGGAACATTAATGAGAAGCCTGAGCTATGATGAGAGATTTGGCAGAACTTGTAGAAAAAGTCAGCGATTATCTTTTGGTGAATTAGCTTCATGGTTGAAGTCAACAGGATCCATGGCAATTTGGAGCAAGAAGAGAGATTTGGAACATTAATGAGAAGCCTGAGCTATGATGAGAGATTTGGCAGAACTTGTAGAAAAAGTCAGCGATTATCTTTTGGTGAATTAGCTTCATGGTTGAAGTCAACAGGATCCATGGCAATTTGGAGCAAGAAGAGAGATTTGGAACATTAATGAGAAGACTGAGCTATGATGAGAGATTTGGCAGAACTTGTAGAAAAAGTAAAGAAAATAGGTATCTGTGCCGTTTTCTGTACATGTGAGTCCACAGAAGCAGAGAGATACATGAATGATGAATCTCACCAGCCATTCTATGTATTTGATAAAAATATTTATGAAAGTTAAAAGAAAAGGAAGCAAGTAAAGTAAATCTGTAAATGAGATACGGAGGAGAGGATGAAATTTTCAATAATGCAGTTCATTCACCAGATTTTATTTCATTCATGAACCCATGTTGTTACAGGGTAACAGAGCTACTTAATGTATATCCAAAGAAAAGGGTAAAAGCATATTCATGTATTCTTTTAACTCTTTTATAAATAAATATATATATATTATCAAATCCTCATCTCATTTCTATGTTAATAAAAATTTAAAATAATTTAATGCCATCTATTTTCAACTCCTTGTCTTTTTTTTTTTACCAGCTTCATTGCCAATGTATCTGCTGCACGCAACTCCTTTTTAATATTCAATGCAGTGTATTAAATTTCATAAGTGCTATTGCAAGGGCAAAATTACAAACATAAGTGCTGCATTAAATTCTATTTAATATATATATTATTTATATTTTTTTGCCTGTTTACTTTAATCGGCTAATTGCAGTATTATAATTCTTTTTTTATAGGAATAATTTTTTTTTTGCAAAGTTTTGAATGTAATTGAAGACATTCAAACAGATTCACGCACATTTTTTTTAACTTAACGATTGTAATATCGTATCCATGCAAAAAAAAAAAAAGCAGTGTTAAGCCTATTTTGTGTATGCATCTTCTCATATCTCAATAGATCTCCGTGTCTATTAAAAATGTTGTTTCAAATTTAATAAACTGTTATTTGATTTAGTTGGTCAAATAACAGCATTGAATATTGTTGACCGACCTTTTAGTTTAAAAGTCTTTTTTTTTTAATTGGAAGCATTTCCAAAGGAGCAACGAGTAGTTGAAAGTTTTTTGGGGTTAAAATCCAATTTTATTGTGAAAGTTTTCAAAGCTGTAGTATTAAAAGTTTTTGCTAGATGTTAAGAAAGAGTAAAGCTAAAAAACTAACGTTGGTCTAAAAATTAACTGTTAATGGGTTAATTTTGGAACAACGTTTCTAAAAGTTAAACACACGTTCAACAGTATTTTTCTGCAAAACGAGATAATTTCCTTCATATATTTACCTCGATTTATGTAAAAGTATTTCTCTACCGTGTTCCCAAATGAGCAAAGTATATTTAGCACCAAGGGTGAGATTTCTTCTTATTTAACACTTCCGAGATGAGATTGGTTGAATAAAAATTTCGGATACCCATACTTCTATGTAAAAAAATTTGGGATAAAATTGTACCTTATCAAAAAATTGGACCTTACCCATATGTTTATTTACATTATTTTATTAGGTGAGTAATTGACTCAATGAAGGTTACATGTATTATGATTCATGGAGCTTCAAATAATACACACACACACATATATATATATAATCAACTTCTCTAAAAGGTCAAAATGGCATGTTGAAAAAGACATTTAGTTGCTTCTTTTGACGGATCATGAACTCTTTATTAGAAATAATTACATATCAAATAAAGGCATTAGGCTATTAGCGATAGTCTAATTATCATATTTTAAATGAAAAATTCATTCATAAGTTTTCGGTAAGAAAATTAGAAGCTAAAGAAATTCTAAGAGATTTAATTTTTTACAAGTTAAACTTATAAATATAAATTATCATCGATGACTTAAATCAAATGGTAAGGGGTTATTCCAGTTTAACTAGTAATTTTGAGTTCAAGTATTGGGTATGTAGTTACCTTCTACGGTAAGATAACACTCATACCCTCTACCAAAAAAGCTCTAAATACTAGTTGATTAATGGAAAAAAATCCTAAATATGAATATATTAAGGTGTCTTTATGTTAATTTTTTTTATTAAAAACCAATACTTAATTTTTCATTTTAATTTTTTGGTAAAAAAATTTAGGTGAGTTTGGTTAGGAAGAATACCAAGGTGAGGACATGTTTACAAGTTAAATAGTACTTGCTCAGCTACTTCCATATCATTCACCAAAGATCCTATACTACATGAACTGATTTCACTCATCACGATCATGGACTACGTGATCCGATCTTTATTGATATTTTAACATCAAGGGTTAAGGGGGGAAATCCAAAAGTTTATAGAAATCGCACTCATCACACGGAAATCATCAATGAGGCATTTTGGGTTTGAAAGTTTTAAAATGAGACATTTTGGACTATGTCGTAAAAACCCTGACGTTAACCGTCAATTTCTCAATGAGAAAATTAGTTAACTTTGATGGGATTTTTAATGGTAGGATCCAAAATACCCCATTTAAAAACTTTCAGATCCAGAATTCCCCCTCGATGACTTCCTTGTGATCAACATGATTTTGAAAAACTTTTGAGTTATTTTTACCCATCAACCCTAAAATTAAATCCGGGTGGGTTTATTATTTTTGATTTAAATTTAGGCTCGAAAAAGTAAGGAACAAAAAAAATCGGATCAGACATGCCAAAACTGACAAATTGATCCTTGGTCCAGTCCACCTTTTTAAATAAGGGATCATGTGAACCGGTGGATCTAAGATCAAAACGGTTAACCCGTTTTTGCAAATTAATCAACTATTTTTAAAAAGATAATGAAGTTATAGATATTTCTAAACGCTTGCCATTGAATGGTTTTACTATGACTTCTACTTTTCCTCATTTAACTCATCCTGATGTTTCAGTCCGTACTAATTTGAATGCATTTAGTTACCAATGATTATTAATTAAAGTGATTGAAGGATTGTAACTTGTAGGGATGAATATTTCTATTTTTTATATTTTCATTTTGTTATTGTTACTATTAAACAATTGTAGTATGTATTTGCATATATTTTAAAATGCATGGTGATTAAAGTTGTCTTAATATAGTTGGTTGATCTCAAATTGATCACAATATAATTCATTAATCCTTAAATCACTACGTCAACTAAGCTGAATAGCCCATCATCTTTTACTCAATTCACCGTGAAGAGACGGAGAAAGTGATCATGTTTGGGAATGATTATGAGGAGTACAAACGCACATTCAACAGTGTTTTTCTGTAAAATGAGATAATCTCCTACACATATTTACTTCGACTTACATAAAAATACTTCTCTATCACGTTCACCTAACTTGGGTGGACCCACCCATCTCACATGAAGGGCCCCGGACACTTTGCTACTCACTGCAAAGAAATCAGATACATTGGATTTTCGCTCCAGCATCAGAATCCTTTAATCCAAGTGTGTGTAGAGAGAGAGAGAGTGTGTGTGTTTTGGTGGTCCTATAATTCATTACTCGCTCTTCACAAAAGGAAAAAAAAATATTTTTATTTTTATGAAAGAATTATTAATTTATTGTGTATATTGTATATTCAATTAAAACTCAATAATTCCTGAAATTTTAACTTAAATACGATTTTTAGCTCTTTAATGATTTGTATATTGTAGGACTCAATTATAACTCAGTATTTAAAAATTAAAAAATCTTAAAAGTATAGAAATTAAATGAATAAATTTTTTTAAAAAAATAATTACGACAATTTGAGAATTGAATAGCAAACATAGTCACTAATTAACAACTTGGATGTTGTTTTTTTTTACTAAAAAAAACCTGCATTCAAATGTTCCGCCAACATTACTTCTTTTTTTAAAGCAAAATCGTTTTATGTGATTTCATCTAAACACAAAAAAAGAAATTGAAAAAGTGATTAATGAACTACATATCATGATGATTTTGAGAGGCATAAGGAAAAGCTGGAATCAGTTTATGAGAAAATCCATTCTTTGAAAATCACTTTTTTGGCCTTCCAATCCAAACACGCCACCTACACGGATTCTACAAGAGGAACATGCAATGCAATCTCTTATAATAAAACGCAATAATCCCAATCTGTACAAGTATTAGCGATGCGATCAAGACAAAAACTGCCCCTCCCAATATCTGTACAAAAGAATTATTTAAAAAAATACTTAAAGAGTTATTTATTTCTGTCATACAGCTAGGAAAAGAAAAATAAAAGGGACGTTTTTTGGCCTTGGATTCTCTGAGCCAGCGAACCTAGCTACTTGTATTTTTGTTTTGGTGCCAGAAACAAAATTGTATATCCTCAAGAGTTAAGGAAACAATGGTCAGAGGGATCTTACTTACGTTAAAAAAACAGAAGATAAATTTAGCTCTCACCCATGATGATCAAAGAAATTGAAGAGAATGCTTCATCAAAATACATGAGCTTACACCTCCCAGTATAAAATTCAATTGACTGATATAATGATATTAAAGAATATAAATAAATTACTTACATTTATATCATAAATTATATGGAATTGTACAATCCCCTTTGATCATCTCTCTGGAAAATTAATAGCTACTCACTGACTCGCTCTTCAAACCTGACAAGAAAATGCAAAGCTTATGATCTCGTATGATGTACATTAATCAAGGTTATAGGAATCTTGTTGTGAGAGTATATGTGTGTGTGTGACCTAGTTTTGTTATAGTGACAAAGCAATCTAATTATTTAAGGAAGGTTGGGGGTACTGCCCTCATAGAGCCAATCTGAGTTCATTTCTAGCTCAAAAAAAATGTTATATCACAAAAGTTGACACTAATAACCAACACAAACTTTGCCTGGTGATAGTGCAAACCTCAAACTGAATTAATCGAATGCTCGGATATTTGATAATATGAATTAGGAAAAATGGTTGATACTATAGGATATTATTAAAAAATTAGCTATAAACATAATATATATGCATATATAATGAACTCAAATTTATATCATACAAGAAATTCAAAACATCCAAATGTATTATCCTAATTAGGCATTTCTATCAATAAATAATTATTAAAATTATCATCCCCTGACTTTTCCGCAGAGATTTTTCGCTAAATATGTATGTGAGATAGATCCTACCTATCTCAAGTAAAATACCAGTTAGATCCAGCCTGTCCCAAGTAAAATACCAGTTGTTTTCTCAACCTCTAAGATATCAAATCACTGCCTTTTCCTCAATCCTTTTGATTATTCAAAGCTTTCTCTCAATCCCCTTTTGTAAAAAAAAAAATACACAAAATCTTGCATTCTAGTTTTAGAACAATCTCAATAATTTCTTCTTTAATTTTGAATGACTTTAGACTAACACGATTGACAAGAAAGATGACAAAGCCACGAGTGATAGCTTACTCTGTCAGACCGATCCGAAGTCCCTACAATGGGTCCTATCCAGCAGTAGTTCTTAAAAGTTACCTTCCATAACCATCATTTTCATCATATAAAAAAAATAAAATGATTATACCTCTTGGAAAGTTATTTGACAGATAAGCCATAGTTGTCTCAATGAAATAATAGCACAGCTGGCTTCTCAGCCAAAAAAATAAAAAAACACAGCCTATAATAAAAACAATTAGAAACTGTTCACATGATAATCGCCATTTCTCTAAAATGAAACTCTATAAAAAGTAAAAACATAATCTGTAGCTGCTAATGATATATCCTATCCAGCAAAAATCCTAGCTAAAAAACGATAGTATCCAAGAACAAGTTCAATAATAAGAGTAGGTAACTAGAATAATTTAGTAGGTACACAAAGAGCATGCAGAATCAACTGTACACTCCTAAATTTATCACACAAGAAGGGCCTCATGAGATTCGATTGCCCTCAAACAAAATCCCCACAATCTCTCTATCTATCTGCCTATACACTTGAAAGTCTGAAACATTACACACAGGCCAAAACCAAACGCAATCTTCAAATGAAGGATTTGAAGATATGGCCGGCTTGTGAAAGATTTCTTTTTAAGTGTAAGATCAGCTAAGAAGATCTGATCCAGGAGATCTTATCCTGCCCAGATATGTGCCTATAATTTAATCTACAAACAACAGTTTCAACGCTATCTATTTATATGCACAGAATCTTAAACCACTTGATCCATCAGTGCTCTCTAGGCAAACAAGGCAACTGAGATGTCAGATAGCTTCTTCCCGTTTAGCCTTGACTTGTATTTCCTCAATGGAGCTTTTGGAGCTTCAATCTCTGGGATCTCTTTACCATAATCCAACCCAATGGCAGTTTGAAGAGCAAAAGTTTTCTTCTTCGGAGTACTATATTCAAAGTGCCATTGCTTCGCAATAAGAGCCTGAAATAGCAAGAAGCAGAAGTTAACAATCAGAACCACTAAGATTAGAAAAATAAAATCAATGACAATGAACAACGAACAGTTTCATTGACACTTACTGCGTCTTTTATTATTTTCGAAACATGGCAAAGCTGCTTCAAATCTTCATGATCTACGCCACACAAAACCCTTATCTGCGATTTAACAAGCAAACAGAGAAATTTCAGACAACCCGTAGCACACGGCAGAAATGCAATCAAACCCGAGCTTGGATGGCTAATAATGGTACTTACCAGAACGTCCTGAGGAAGGGCTTCGAGACGAGACCTTTCAGAGTTCAGAGTGAATGTCCCGCTACGCATTCTCTTCAATGGAGTCACTGAACTCGAGTCGAGTGGTGAAGCTTCGGCATTGCTTGAAACCACAATCCTCTTCCTGCTAAGTGATCGAGTATAACCCCCAAACCCTAGAGCCATATTCCCAAATGCCAATTTTCACACAAATAGAGTCGGAAGCAGAAGAATGCACAAATTTCACCAAGTAAAGACCTAGTCGTTCCAAATCTGCAATAACAAAATTGACAATAATATTAATTATCAGAGACTTAATCACAAACCCAGAGCACAAATTCAAACTCAGTAAGGAGACTGTGAAATCCAATTAATTAGTTTCCGAAAACGCTTTGATTGTTACGGAGCGAAAAATGGAAACAAAATCTCGCAATCAATAAGAGAGGATACGAACCTGTTCTGGATTAGAGGTGCTAGCTTCAAGAGACACAGCTTCGACTTCTCTTCTTCTGGTTGCTACGAGAGAGGGAACTAGAACCGCCTTCTTCAACTGAGCAAGTTGCGTCAAACTGAAGAAGCAGAGCCTTTTATATTTCAATCCCAGCCAGCAACCTTTTTTTTTTTAATTTTTAATCATCATTTTGTAATTTGTAAAAACGCGTGAGGAAATTACGGGAACCTTCCAAGAAAAATATCCTGGCTCTATGGATGCTTGTACCGTTCACTGTTCAGGGTTTATATTTATCCTTGTAAGCTTTGGCGGTTAAAAAAAAAAATTGGGAGTAGACAGAGGGAAAAAACTAGCCGTTGTAATGGGACACGTGGCGAGGAAGATGGGCGTAGTATGCAAGTGGAGCTGACGTGGTGGTTTGGTCGGTCTGAGTCGGCTTTGTCGGTTGCTTCTCTGGTGGAAAGATATGGTGACGGTGAGAGTGCGGGTGACAGCGAAGAGATACAATGCGGTTTCGACACGTGTAAAGACGACAGCCAATGAATGAAGTGGCCAAGTGGGTGACCAAAAGATTAGAAGGGCCCAGTGGTAGTTTTAGTGGGTCGGCGGACCCAACTATGGTTTGGTTTGACGGAGAATTCTTAAAGAGACGGCTGGCGGCTGTTGCTACTTTGGCGTCGGCTTGTGCAGGTTTTACACGGTCCAGAGCTGGCTGGAATCCGAGGCCTATTTTTGGTCCTTTTATTTTATTTTTTTTTATTTCCTTCGTTTTTAAGCAAAATGGGTCGGTCAACTTTTTTTTTTTTTTTTTGGGTGGGGGTGGCCAAGAAGTGAAAATGAGTCAACTTACGTCAAAAGTGGCAAGTGTAAATGGTCAAAGTGGGAGGGCCTTAAGATACCAGATATTTCTGTTGTATGGTTGGGATGAAGGAGAGATTCTTGAAGAAATAGATTGGATTATTATGAGTTGGCAAAAACAAAGATTGGATTATTATGAATTAAATATTTTTATTTTTAGATTGTATGCAGGCTAGATTGGTACTATGCTCAAAATTTACTTGTTAAAAATATTATATTTAACTTTGATTTTAATTAGATTTCACTAATTAGACAGATACACTAAGCCTATCTCTTGAGCATTTAACAGCTATTTTCTCGACCATGGAAATAACAGCTTTTGCTCAATCAAGCAAACTCCATAAAATTAAGATCCATGACTGAGAAAATGATATTCAAACCAAAAAAAAAAATCTTAAGGGGCCAAACAAAAATTGGAACAAATTAAATTCAATCATAGAAGATAGGAACTGTATATACTCTAAAATTTATCAGAACAATTAATCCCCCCCCCTCTCTCTCTCTATATATATATATATATATATATATCTAATTCAAGTCAGCCAGCAAAGCAGTGCAATCTTCAAAGTTCATAATGGATGGCTAAAAAATCTCAGATCCTCCTCAATATATTCCTACTTTAATCTTAAAAAGCAATAGATTCAATCTATCTATTTTATCTGCGCATGTAAAATCTAGGTTTAAAACCTAGGTTTCAGAGAAGATATAGCTTTTACGGATTCCGAGGCAAAAAAGTAGGTAGGAAAGAGGAAAGTAAGAAAGAGAAAGAGAGAAAAAGTATGAAAGAGGAAAGAGGAAAAAGTAGGAAAGAGAAAGTATAAAAGAGAAAACCTAGATTTGTAACCTAGATTTTACAAAATTTGCTCCCAAACGAACCCTAAACTTTCTGATAGGTCAAATACTTTCTTTTTCGTGGCCACGTCTCTTCGTCTGGGCAAGCAAATAAGGCAACAGTGATGTGATATAAGTCCCTCCCACTTCGCCTTACCCGCTCATGTTTTATCAATGGAGCTAAGCACAGATTTTCCGTCTCAATCGGATTTGTAAAACCAAAAATACTCACCATAGGGGTAGCAAACTCAAAATGAGATTGCTTCGCAACAAGAGCCTGAAATTGCAAGATAACCCAAAAATAAAAGTTACCAATTACACACGTTAATTAATTAATCAAATACCAAATTCAATCACAATTAACATGAAACATATTAGAGATATTGTTTATACTCACTGCTTCTTTTATGCTACGTTTGGTAGCATGGAATCAAGAGGTTGGAAGTGGAATTGGGGTGAGAACCCAAAATTAAACTTGTTTGGTTGGTGAGAACTGGATTCTATAGAATTGAGAATTCCATCAAATTATGGAAATGGTGGTTCCATAGTGCCCCCTTAGAATTCAGTTCCACTTCCATGGAACCAATACTGTGACCATTTTACCCCTCCTCTCCCTGTTCTTCACGACGACACACGCAGCCTTCCACCTCCATCTCAGTCTTCCACCTCCACCTCACGACGACGATGACGCACGCACGCAGCTCGGCAACTCCTCCTCCGCTCTCCATCTCAGTCTTCGATCTATGATTCCCTCTCCCTTTGACACAAGTTCTTCGATCTGTGACCATGGAGAACAGAGCTGAGTCCTAGAGAGCATATCCTTGGTGTGGCCCACAGAGCCTGAGCTCGCCGTCCCAGGAGTCGGAGAGTGCGAACTGGCCATTTGCTCTGCTTCTCGGCACTTCTCCCTGCGACATGGCGACCGGCGACGAACAGACCCCACGATGGCGACAAGCTGGTGTCGGAGATGCTGCTGTTGTGGGGGGAGGGGAATTTTTTGTGTAGAGGGCATATTAGTCTTTTCACATTATAAATATAAATATTAAGTTAAAATAATACCCCACTATTTCCAGCATACTAAAAAAACTTTTTATCTCAATTCCACTTCCAGTTCCATCAAAACCAATTCCGCGTGCCAAACGGGGCATTATAGTTTTGGATACAAGATTCAGCTGCACCAAATCATGATCTACTCCACACAAGATCCTTACCTGCGATTTTAGAAAAGCAAAACAAGAAGGAAATCTCAAGCTATCAAAAAAAAAATCAAATCAAAAACCGAACTTGAAATTGTTCATAGTACTTACCAGAATGTGCTGAGGCAGAGCTTCGAGATGAGACATTCCAGTTTTCATCAGAAACAGAAAGTATTGCTAGGGATTCTCTTTAAGGGAATCGCTAAATTTGAATTTAGTGGAGAAACTTCTACATTATCTGAAATCACAATCCTCTTCCTGATAAATGATCGACTACAATTAGGGGGAGCAACGGGCGGGCGGGCGGGGCTGCCCCGTGGGGTAAACCGCGTCCCGCCCGTGAAGGGTTACACGGGTACAGGGCATCCCGTACCCGTGGTCAAACCCGTTTTGACCCGTCCAAACGGGTACGGGTCAAAACGGGCGGGTTGGTGCGGGTAACGGGTTACCCGCACCAACAACTCCCTTCCCCCTCCATAAGTTCAGTTCATAAGCTGCAACAACATTACAGCAATTCTCATCCACTTCCATCCAATATTACAGTAGCAACATTACAGCATTTCAGATTCAAAATTACCGCAGCAAAGAAACAACATCTTAGATTCAATAATCCCACCCATGTCCCTCCAATTCTCACCCCCATTAAAGCATGGATGGAAAAGTTAGAATCTTACAATTAGAGATTTAGAGTAAGAGGACATTATAACTTACAATTCTCACCCCATCGTTGTCTTCGTGTTCCAGCCAGCAGCCAAATGTCGTTCGTCGTCGTCGACTTCGGGTTCCATCCGGCAGCCAGATATCGTTCGTCGTCGTCGTCTTCGCGTTCCATCCGGCAGCCAGATCTCGTTCGTCGTCGTCATCTTCACGTCCAGCCGGCAGCCACATCTCGTTCATCTTCGTCTTCGCGTTCCAGCAGATCCATTCGTCTTCGTGGCGTCTAGCCACATCTCGATCTGTGTGCAACGGATCCTTTGCCTCCAGCCCTCCACCCACTCCGATGATGGCGTCGGAGACTTGGAGAGTGGGAGTGTAGGACGAGACTCATGAGAGAAAGCGAAGGGGCTGGAGAGGACTGAGAGTGAGAGACTGAGGTCTGGGAGTTGAGAGAGACGAGTGAGACTGTGAGAGACAGAGAGAGTAGAGATCGAGAGATGAGATGAGAATCACTGAAGGTCCCTCCTTTGCGTGTCTGCATCTGCCACCTCTTACTAAAGTGATTTTTTTTAATTTTTTAAACGGGCGGGGCACAGGCACCCCGTGGGTGCACCCGTACCCCCCCCGTTTAAGCCTTTCCCCGCCAGTTTTGGACCCGCATGTAACGGGTTCCAATTAGACGGGTTTAAACGGGCCCAACAGTTACGGGAACCGGGCGGGGCGGGCGATTTTGCTCACCCCTAAATACAATCCTGAAA
>JANTPZ010094764.1:0-20273 GCA_025593235.1 Vachellia pachyceras | reverse complement strand
CAAAAAGTATTGAGGGTATATTAGTCATGATATTTTGCATCCCTCCAAAAAACCCCATTTTGGAGGGATGTAAAATAAGGGGAGGGGAGGGATAGGGGAGCCAAATTTTAGCTTCCCTCCCCTCCAATTTTTCATACCAAATGGGGGGAGGGGATCATTTTTCTTCCCCTTCCATCCCCTTCCCTCCAACCAAACAATGCCTAAGTGTAACGGAAAAGACCAGTTTTTTAATATGTGCTATATTAATATTTAAATTTTTTACAGAAATGATTATATTCATTAGAGCAGATAAAACAGGTTTAAACCGCTGGCTTAGGCAAAAACAGCAGCCCGCCGAAATGCTGTCTACACATGCCCACGCCATTTAACTTGTGGGTTGACAGGCTAACCTGCATTTAATTTTTTTTCCCCTATTTACTTCTAAACTCGTTCACTGTCACTTCAACACATTCTCACTAAGAAGGGTGTAAGTTGTTGCTTCATCAGCACTCAATCTTCCGACTGTTTGGTCTCCGTGAGTCGTCTTCCGTAGTCGTCGAGGTCCCAGTTCAAGCCGTGAGGTGTTGCATCATGCCTTTGTCTTCCTGAGTCGTCTGGTCTCCGTGACGAAGTAAGGCGTTTGGTCTCCATGAGGCGTGAGGCATTTGGTCTCCGTAAGGCATTACTTCGTTTTCGTGAGTCATTGAGCTGTCAAGGTCGTAGGTCAATCTTCTCCGTTGAGCCGTCAAGGTCGCTGCTCAATCTTCTTCGTCGAACTATTGAGGTTGCAGCCTTGCAGGTCACTCCATCTCTGTTCTCCGGTCACTCCTTCTCTATTCTCCGTCGGACTGTTCATCCACTCCTTGTGTCTTCAAACTTGTAAATATGTCTTCAAAATTGATTATGGGAAATGAATTTAGTTTTATTGTGGTATGAAATTTAGCTTTATTCTGGTATGAATTATTGTCGAGATGCTGTTGATTATTGCTTCCAACTGTAGCATTTTGTTGATGATTACTGATTTTGATCTCAAATTGCTATCGAGTTGTTGATTCTAGTTTTAATTTGAGGAAGGAATTGTATTTCCATATTCTGTCGAGTGTATTCTTCTTATTCTAGTTTTCTTTAGCTTGATTATGTTGTGGTTTTGTGACTTATAAGTAGTTTTATAACTCAAATCGTTAAAGAGGAAATGAATTTTGTTTTGTGACTTATAAGTAGTTTTATAATTTACTACATATATATTATGCTTACTTTTTTTTTAGTTCATTATAAAAAAGAGATGGAAATGGAAATTAATGAGGAAAAAATAATGGATGTTGATCCAGATTACAGTGCTAAATCTAATGTGGAAAACCAGTCAATCCAATCTGCACAACCACAACCTTCAACCTATGTGCAAGATAATCAAACTAAAAAAGGGAAGAAACAAAATGCATCCAAAGTTTGGAAGTATTTCACTAAAGCTAGAGCAGATGTCAAAGAAAAGGTAACATGTAAGGGGTTTGGAACAGCGTTTGTGGTTGGAAGAAAGGATTATGGGACTGCAACCCTTTGTCGTCATGCAAATGTATGTGCTTTACTTCCAAAATATAAGAATATTGGTGTTATGATTTAGATCAAGTAGGGAATGTTAAAGCTTAGATAAATTGACCATAACAAAATTAGGGAAAAGGTTGCTTTTGCCCTTATTAAACATGATCTTCCCTATTCCTTTGTTGGGTATGATAGAATCAAGGATTTGCTTAGTTATTTGAATCATAATAATAAGGACATTACTAGAAAAACTGTTGTGATTGATGTTTGGAGTTTCTTTCTCAATCAAAAAGAAAATATAAAGAACATGATAATTAATTGTTCTTGTAGAATATGCTTAACTTCTAATTGTTAGCAGCAGTAATTGGTAAATGATATCTTTGTTTAACTACTCATTTTTTGATGATAAATGAAACCTTAATAGCAAGATTTCTTGCATTCTCTAAGATGGATCGTACTAGCTTTGGTGTTGAATTGGCCACTAGGGCACATGAGATATTGATAGATTGGGGTATTGACAATAATGTATTTTCCATTACTATTGATATTGCTTCTGAAAATGACAATATGCAAAGTTGATTGAAAGAAAAGTTGCTTTTGGGTAATAGCTTAATATGTAGTGAAGAATTTTTTTTCCTTTTGAGATGTGCCCACTTGAATCTCACGGTTCAAGAGGTGTTAAAAGTGGCCAGTGTAGCTGTGCATAAAATCAGGGAGAGCATTAGATATGTGTAGAATCACATGCACGGATGATAAATTTCAAGAAACATGTTGATCATGTTGGGTATATTTGACACTTCAATAGGTGTGCCTACTAGATGGAACTTGATATATGTAATGCTTGAAAGTTGATTTAGATATCGTCGTGCATTCTCTTATTTAGCTATCACTGATAGCAATTATCATCTTTGTCCACCAAATGTTGCACTTATAACAATCTTGATTTTTGAGTTTTCATATCCCACTTCTAACATGTACTTCATGCAGATATAAAAAATTGAGGTAATGTTGAATGAACACATAGACAATGATTACAGGATATGATTATACTTGGCAAGTTTGATAGATATTGGAGTGATTACACTGACATTCTTTCTATTACAGTTATTCTTAATCCATGATTGAAGGTTGATGTAATCAAATTTGTTTATAACCAAGTTGATCCCAT
This sequence comes from Vachellia pachyceras, assembly GCA_025593235.1. Lineage (NCBI taxonomy): Eukaryota > Viridiplantae > Streptophyta > Magnoliopsida > Fabales > Fabaceae > Vachellia > Vachellia pachyceras. Next base: position 17,590 of record JANTPZ010094764.1, on the reverse strand, counting down.
AAATTGTCATGCCAAGATTGGACATATTAAGAGAAATTTATATTATGTCTTAAGTGAGTATAAAGATGTGGGATCATCATCATCCTAAAACTCTATGGATGGACCTCCTCAAGTAATTTAAATGTTTCATTGTCACTGCATTCAGCTACTACTCATCCCTCTTCTTGTTTCTCTAAAAGTGATTAATCCAACTACTTGAAATGTTTTGTTGTAAGTTTCTGATTATTGAATACTTACTTATTCTTTTAATGTTGTTTTGATATCATTATAACTTTAATAATGCTTTATTTTTGTCATTATATGATTTAGGATTATCTTAAATATAAGAGCAAAGACTCCTCAACAATTGGAAAATCTGAATTAGATTATTATTTGGAAGAAGCAACACTTGATCCTAACTTATTTGTAAGATTCCGTATTTTGAATTATTGGAAGAATAAGTCAGTTTGTTTTTCATGTCTTGCAAGGATGACTTGTGACATTCTTAGCATTTCAATTACTATAGTTGCTAATGAATAAGCTTTTAGCATTGGTTCACAAATCCTCATAAAGTATCGAGTAGTCTTCTTCCAGAAAATGTTTAAGCTCTGATCTGAACTCGTAATTAGATTATGGGTTTTCCATATAGTGATAATATTTATCCATTCATATTTTATATACTAGTTTTTTTGATTGAGGAATTAAGCAAAGTTCAAAAGCATGAACCACTAAATCTAATTTCACACTTGTCCATGTTTTATGTTTCAATAGCTTCAGATTTTGCTTCAAATCTTGTTATTTCAGCTTAAGTGCATGATCGTTGTGGAGATTGTTGATTATGGATTATGGAATATGTTTTGTAATTTGGAAATTGTTGATTATGTTTTGCTTTAGAGATGGATTTTGTTTTTCGTTGGAATGACCTAATGAGTGGTAAAATTGTCTTGCTTCAAAGTTCAAACATTGTCTTGTAAAAAAAATTAAAAATAATAAAAATGATGGGCTACACAGAACCAACCCACATAACCCATGAGTTGAGGCAGGTTAGCCCGCAATTCACATGTTAGCCCTTTTTTTTTTTTGAATAATATTGGATACCATTAAAGCGAATAACAAAACAAGAGGCCAAACCTCTTACATGTCCAGATTACCCGGCTCCTGCATATGAGGTGGCGGGTGGTGGAATATACAATAATTTCCTATAATATCATGAGCTAGCCTCGCCAAATAGTCCGCTTCACTATTATCATTCATAGGTACATGAGAAACTATAACTTGCCAATTCCTGCTCATCAAAGATCTGACTTCAGAGATAATATCCACGTATGGATGATCCATCAGACATCCACGCAATAGGAAGTTGATTGCCTCAATGGAGTCTGTCCTGACTTCAACTTTGTGTAATCCTCTACTCCAGCACAAGTATAACCCATGGATTATGCCTATTAATTCAGCAATCGCAACTGGTACAGATGTAAGTTTATAACTATACCCACGTATCCATCCACATGTTAACCCATTTCACCATAGCTAATACACACCATTTGATAATATCTCAAATACAATAAAAAAAAGTCTACAATTCCTCTCTTTGGTTTTTTGGGCCATCAAAAGCTCCGTACCATGAAGCCCTGCCTCCCCATCATCTCCTCCCTTTCCATTTTTGTCTATCTCGTATCTCACCAGTTTGCCCCATATTAACGTGTCTTCAGCGTGTTGCTAGTTCTAATCTAACCTAATTCTAAACTATAAAAAGGATTAGATTAAAGAATTAAAATTTAGGTATATTCTACCAAAATTTAATTTCAGAATAACTTTTTGAATTTACTGTGTAAGTATTTTTCATTAAATTAAACTAACGACATTAAGAATAAAATGTTCAAAATCTAATTTTAAAATTTTTCTAATATAATTTTAAAACGTAATTACATTTTAAAAATAAAAAGGATTAGATCATAGAATTAAAATTTGAAGTATATTTTGTTAACATTTAATTTCAGAGTCACCGTTTGAATTTACTGAGTGAGCATTTTCTTTTAAATGAAACTAACAATATTAAGAATAAATGATTAAAAGTGTAATTTGTTTTCCCCGGTGGTAACATCTCTCGGGTACCTTGATAGCTTTGGTCTAATATAATTTTAAGACACGATTAAATTTTAAAATGTAAAAAGGATTAGGTGAAAGAATTAAAATTTAAATATACTTTATTGACATTTAATTGCATAAGTAGCGTTTGAATTTAATGAGTAAAGGCAATAATAATGGTTTGGGTGCTAATGACTTCCCTTCTCTTGACTATTGGCAAATTTTCTTCTTGTTGAGGCGAGTATGGCAGAAAAATTGGCGGCCGGCAGTACATGAAGTCATGAAATGAAGCCGTGACACCACATGCGACTTCAACTGTTCACCTGTTATTTAATTGGGTAAGTTCCCATTTTTAATGGTTTGAAAGTTCTGTCGATGATCTTTCATAGTAGTGGTAATACGCGCGGGTTCAACCCGTCAGCCAGCCCATTTTTTTATTTTTTTAATTATTATATCTTATATATTTTTACCTTTTTTCATCCCAATATTTTTATAAGGACAAAAGTAATATTAAATTCTATTTTTAAGAAATTATTGAACACTTATTCATAGAATTTGAAAGAGAATAGTATAAATATGCAATCTTATAAGAAAAAAATAAGTAAAAAATGAAAAAAAGAATTTATTTTTAATTTTTTTTAAAAAAATAAAAAACTGGCGGGTTGCGAGCTGGGGTTTTCCAACCCGCCAGCCAGCCAGCCCATTTTTTTTAATTATTATATCTTATATATTTTTACCTTTTTTCATCCCAATATTTTTTATAAGGACAAAAGTAATATTAAATCCTATTTTTAAGAAATTATTGAACACTTATTCATAGAATTTGAAAGAGAATAGTATAAATATGCAATCTTATAAGAAAAAAATAAGTAAAAAATGAAAAAAAGAATTTATTTTTAATTTTTTTAAAAAAAATAAAAAACTGGCGGGTTGCGAGCTGGGGTTTTCCAGCTCACCACCTGACGGGTTGGTGGCGGGCTGGCCCGCTTTACCGGCTCTAATCTTTCATGCGGTGGCCTTGTCACATCAAACAAGAATTCAGTGGTGGTTTGAAAAACTGAGGTTTTATATGGTAGCAGGATGAATAATATTGTTATGCACTCTGCCCAATTATTATATAATCCATCAACCATAATACCCTTCAAACTCCATATTATCCCATAAACCTGTGAGCCAGAAGGTTTATTATTATGATCCCTCTCACATGCAACTCTCATAGCGCATAAACCATAACTGTCACTCAAAAGTCAAAACAGTAAGCTGCTCATACCCTTCTAACAAGATATTTGAGATGACAAAATCTCACATGTTTCATCATCAAAAAAAAAAAATCTCACATGTTTCGGTCAAGAAAAGAAGCTGCGATGCATTGAAGAGGAGGAAAATTTACGTAGAGGACAGAAGAATTCAGAAGGAGAACAAAACAAAAGGAAAGAGAAAGGAGAGGATGGTGCGGGTGAGTCAGAGGGAGAGGCTTGCTTGTACGGATTGACAATGGTGAAGTACAGTTTCTTTCCTGCTTGGGAAAGGGCAGTTCAAGAATGCTACTGAGAAGAAACGAAGGCAACAATTCACCAAATGCGTGAAAAAGTGCAAAACCCATTGAAAATGACAATCCGGGCAGTGGCCTCGGGGGCAAATGGAAGAGATCTGATATCAATATTGCATTGCATTCCCATTGCATTCACACTGCATGAGATGTTAACAATTACTGATAAAAAATTCACAACTTCTTTTATAATAAATACCTGATTTGGGGTTTGCATTTTATAAGGTATTTGTTTCTCATTTTCCCTTATCTATTTCCACATTGTCCAAGCCCCTCCCTCATGGCCCAAACGCCAATAGAAAATTTTGTGCTGGCAGAGGGAAAGTCCATAAACAACTTCTACTTACACATGGAAATTTTCATGCAATTGTTGCTCTAACTGATCAAGCTGATTTGCAGCCAATATGCCCTTCTTTCATTCAGGGAAGAGGGGAAATAACTGCAAGCAAAACAGCATTTGAAACATTATTAGCAGATAAAAAAAAACAAGATCTCCTTTTGAAACCTTCGTGCAGAAGCAACTTCCCAGCAATTTGCTTCTTAACAGGTGCTCCACCGCTTGCAATCTCTTCAAGTAGTTTCTCTGTTTAAAAGATGCCAAACCAAAGGGAGATAAAGCATATTCAGTTCTCAAACCTTAACAGAGAACTTGAAATCATCCTTTCTTTATAGAAATAAAAAGAATGAAGCCCTAATCAGGTATAGTATGATAAGTTGTTTCCAAGAAAGTTCCTAGTTAGGAAATCATCCAACAGTTTGCACTCATCCATTTAGACCTTTATCAAGGCGTGGGACATCGGGCTATACTTAAAATAATAAGCAGACCAAGTTCATATAGGCGGCGCAAAAAGACTGATAACAGAACAACAAATCTCTAGCAATAGAATAAGGAAGCCTCAAATAGGATACAGACATACCAGACATGTATGAAAAAGGAAAATGCAAACAATACAAGGGGTTCGAACATGTGCATAATCGCAAACTCTAATTGAGACCCAGAGCATTTACCTTGTATAGGAATCTTGATCACATGTAGTGCCGGATGAGTCATCAGAGTCATTTGTTAGGCCGTTGATGCGGTCCAATCGGAGAATCCAGAGACGGTCACAGAGACTGAGTGGAAAAGTAAACAGAGAGGAAGAGGAAGCAAAACGTTGATGGGGCATGCAGGGGCGACCCGGGGCTGGCGGGATGTGGGTTTGCAGCAAAGGTGGGTGTTTGCTCGGTGGAGGAAGCAGAAGCACAGGGGAAGATATCGCGTGGAGTTTGGGAAGAAGACGGAGACTGCCGCAGAGGGTTATCAAATTCCAGATGTTCTACCCATGTGCACACAGCTAGCACACGGTTCTGTTGTCCACTCAGCATAAACTGGTTCATACTCCTCTGTTTAAGAAAGTAAATTGCAGCACCACAATCAATCTGATACACACACATAACTGACCACCTTTTCGTATGACCAATATAAACAAAACTACTTCTTATGACTCAAACGGGGGATTCACTGTGCGAACTCGTTGCAGGCCAGCTTTTTTTTATGACCCTTGTTGCATTTTGATTGTCCAACAGAAGGACAAACAGCGATAAAAAATGGTAGGCAATTGCATAGCAAACACTGCCCCGATACATGACAAGTCATTTGTAGAGCAAACGCTTGTAATCTCCTGTCCTTTTCTTTTCTCTCCTTTTGTTTGCTTCGAACAGAACATATTGTGCATGCTATATATTCATTCCGTCATGGCCGGTTGTCTCCAAATGAAGTCGATTCAATATGATTTGAGATTTCCTATTGAAAGCAATGCTCAATAAAATGAATCCAAGAATGATAATTCCACCATCTGAAATAAAATATATTAAAACAATAAAATTAAATTATTGATGGCAAAAGGGGGCGTTAGTAGCTGCAGATATCTCATGAGAGAACGCTTAGGGAATTACATCAAAAAAATGCACAGACATGTATCGATTAGATTGCAGAGTAAAGAATACTTTCAGATAGATGGCAGAGGATACAAGAGACTCCAATCAATTCAAACAACACAACATTTCAAACAGCACACAAGCGCTTTAGATCTGGCCAATGTCCTTGTGTCCATAAAACTTAAAAGGACTCATGCTTGAGATTGAAAGTAATATTCATCATGTCATTCTATCACTGAACTATGAATAAAGTTATGGGAGAATGCTCTTGATAACTGACACAGAAAGAAACAACAAGAAGGATCACTACGCTGAAAATAACACTATAAATTGATTGGAGAATCATTGTTGACAGATTATCAAGAACTTTGTGTTTCATGTCATCACATGCCTGGATTTGATTTAAAATGAATTGATAACAGGTCTTGATCGATAATTATTCTCTTGGTGAATAACCAAATTGTGCAATACTCATTTTTTTTTCTAAGCACAGGAATTCTACCTCCCCTTGATTGTAAAACTCATTTTATGACAATCATATGAGAATCCAAATGGACAAACACTATATGTCGATGATGATTGGTTGGGCGGAGAAAACAATTATGGAAGGCCCCATTCAAAGTCACATGAGAAGGACCAAAACGAAATTTTATTCAGCACTTGGATAAAAAGGCCTAAATGACTTGTACGTTACGTGATTGGGATCTGAAGATGACCATAATTCTAATTCCAAAATTGTGCCTAATTCCTTTTCAGTACATAGAAGCATATAAAATCATGAGTTTCTCCATCGATCGAAATTCTAGTGATACAATTGTTGAATCACTTTCTTGTATCTTTAGTGCTTTTCGCCAAACCTTATAAGTATGTGTAATGGAGCGAAAGAATATTCGTTTTAAGTCATGTAATTGCCTAATTAAGTGTAATAATACCACCTGATATTTAATAAAAAAAGTTAGTTAACGTTTTTTTAGAAGATTAAACAAGTTAAATACACTAATTTAAAGTATTTATATTTATCATTTTTCTTCAACTAATTTGTATGACTTATAAACTAATATATAATATACTAATAAACATAAATAAATAATTTTAAACCATGTATTTAACTTCTTTAATCTTTTCCAATATATCAATTGGTTTTTCATTAAGATCCAGATGTGTTATATTATTTAGTTATTTTTAATTTTGTAATACATGTTTACTTTAGAAGCTTTCACTCAAGAACATTGGTGGCCGAAATTTTTTTTTTTTTGGGTTCAACGCCCTAAAAGTTTGCCAATTGAAACAATGTTGCCCAGGCATTGTTGATGTTAATTTTGACCATTAGTTGGCCAAAATGTTAAATTGGCCGGTTCATGCATCATCTACATTATATTTCTTTTAGATCTAGGAACAAATCTGCCTCCTAATTCCTTTAGGAGTATTATATGTTTAGAAGTTTTTTTGTTCAATATCTCTCAGAAAGTTCAGCCATTAATCAGGGGGTGTGGTCGAACCCGCTCAAATAAACTTAGATTCATCCTTGCTCGGCAACCATCAAATTTGCTTACCTAACGGTCAAACTTAATATGGTTAATGACTTGTGTTATATTGCTATGATTTAAAAATTTCTAAGGTGGCAATAAACTCAAAATAAGCTTTTAAATGAAAATTTTTGGGGTGAATTTGCACCTTAATCAAAAAGGAAAAAGATGATATGATAGACACATGGACTTACCAACTCCGTATATTTGGCCAATTAACTGTAAAACTTAATCTGACTAATAGCTAGGTAGAATTACTACGATTTGGAAACTTTCGGGGAACACTAAACCCAAAAAATTCCAGATGTCCAATACTTCTGAGTGAAAACTTTTAAGATAAATTTACACCTCAATCCTTAATAATGAGCATCACAATTATCTTCTGCATTTGCTCATACGTAGGCGATGGCAATTACATCGTGTTTGTAAGACAACTCATATAATTATCACGTTTTGTATTAACAAATATGAACACTTTTTCATAGATACATAAAAATTTAATTTCACGCGTAACTTTGTAGTGTATTGTAATGAATAAGCCTTTGAGAGAATCTGCCTCAGAAACTAACAGTTGGAATTAAGAAACTTGAGGCTTTATAAAATCCTTTTCAGGAGACCTTCCCAATATAAAGACTTGTGACAACATCCTCTTCGGTCAGAATCCTATGCAAGTAACCCTCCTTGGTTAGCCATATCTCAATTGGTTTGTTTATAACACTGTTTTCAAAAGTCAAACGCACGTTTAATAGTGTTTTTCCGTAAAACGAGATAATCTCCTTCACATATTTATCACGTTCCCAAACGGGTACAATAAAAGCATTGTTGAGAAAATCATATCCCAAAATTGGAGAATTCAAGACTTCATATGATCCATCTTTCAATGAGACTCCCAACGACATGTGCCTCCACTTTGTAATGTCATTCATAGCTTCTCTATTTTTCCACCGGTCATTTAGCCATGATTGTGTGGCATTATGGGTTTTTAACCATAACATCTAATAAGCTTATTACATGTATATTTCTCAAATCATCCATCAACGACTCATTAAATGACTCAACTATATATCATTAATGCTTGTGTGGAATTTTACATCTATGTGGAAAGCACGTGTATAGTCCAAGACTAACAAGAGTCTTCATTATTCGTTTTGTCATGTATAGTGGTCCAAGTTTTCATGAATCACAATATTTGGTGCGTCCTACTCTCATTGTTATGACTTTTCTCATATAGTTCAATTCCCGTTCTTTACCTATGATCAATACGAGTTTAAAGTTTCCTTCGTAACTTGCGGAACTTCTTCGTAGTGACTCCGTTCCATGCCTCATATTTCTTCACCATTAAACATGGGGGGTTATTCTGAAATTAACATAAGCGTATGATCAATTTTCTGTTAATTAAATGTAAACTTGATTTGTGTTCACGTAATTAATATATAATCAACTTATACTTAGTGCATTGGCCAGCATAAAAATTATTTTTATTGCGTGTGAATGTCATCTTCTCCTGGGATAACAACCCAACACTTGTCGATCACAAGCTCACACTAACTAATAAACATGTTATTCTCATTTTTCTTGGACTAAATTATTGGAAAAAAATAATTATAATTATTACTAGTAGTAGTAATACTACTATCCACTTCAAAAAAAAATGGCATTTTGCAACAGTTAACTTGTAGCAGTTTTTTAAAACGCTAATGCAAGTGGATGAACTGCTGAACATTCTTGTGGCAATCATCATGATTAATGGTGCTTCAAGTTAACCATGAAGTACTGAACATTACATATTCACAGAAGTGGATGGTTGGAGAGGAACAAAGATGATAATTTATGCCAAACTTGGTGGTGCAGGTTAGCTTGTGATCGACTCCCAGGGGAAATGCTTGATTAGGAACCCGTTAATTACTAAATTGAAAAAAAAAATTAAATGGTAATAAATTAATTCCTCCCCTTTTGTACAATTACATGTTTATTTGGATATAACATAGAAATTAAATTAAACAGATCTTGTTGAATTTAATTGATTATTAAGTAAAATGAATGAATAACTTGATAAAATAAAAGGAAACATTATATTTCATAACTGTGACTGATCGCACTGATTTGAAAATGGTGGTTGTGGAAATAGCAGGTCATCAGATGCATATCTAATAATTTTCCAAGCTAGATGATGGCAGTCGGCTCAGCCACAAGGTACATCGTCATGTTTAATTACCCCCTAATTAAGTACTTTTATTCTTCTTCTTCTTCTTCTTCTTCTTCTCTCTTATATGAATTTAATTCATCCAGGCACAATATATATGTATGTATGTATCTATATGTATGTATTCAAACTTTCTTCTTGTTTTTTTTTGGTATTCTTTTGGACTAACTCATTCTTTAATTGCTCGAACATGTTTGACCTGTACCTAAATATAATGAAGCACATATACATCACGTATATGGGTCCCGCATTCAAGCCGCGGATTCATTGTATACAAACACATACGTACGTACATATATATATAGAGAGAGAGAGAGAGAAGTCGATAACTACTAAGGCATTACATTCACATACACAAGATAAGTCAATAACTAAGAAGAATCAACCCCGAAGCACACATCTATTTTTTATGAGAAGGGGGAGGAAAAGTAAACGGAAGAAGAATTTTTTGACTTGGAATAAAAAAAAAAATTAGAGAAACCATCACATACACAAAGATAAGCCATGAAACGCACATCTGTTTGGTATTTGGTAACATTTTTTTCTACCATGATAACCTTTTTTTTAAAATATGTGCATGGCATCATACACTTTTGATTCACCATTTTTTCCTTTCTAATACTTAGTAGTGGCTCTAGTTTCACTCAAATAAATAAAGGCGCAGTTTGATTGGTTCCCCTTGGTTAAAAAAGTGCCATTTAATGCGCATTATAACCTTAAATTCCAAAGTGGAAAATCACGTTGTGGGCTACAAGTTCCTCTTGAATATATTTGAAATCAATGCTGCTGTCATATTACAAATCAAACTATTTGAGCACTTGTGTGCAGTGGCATCAAACAGAAGATCCTCAATATATATATAGTGTGTATAAATATATTTCCCTTTGACAATTGTCTTCTTTCACTGTCCTTTGGAGTTACTATGTGTGTTGGAGAATATGTAAAAATGAGTTTACAGATTTCGAGAAAAATTTACGAAATTTAAGAAAAATTTATGAATTTTGAGATACCATTTGTCTTGACTTGCGTGCACAGTGAGGGAAATATTTCCCAAGCATGCACACTAGTTTGTTAGGAGCAATCCACCATAATTTGCCAGTTGAAATCCAGTCAATTCAGCGAGTTTTTTCTTCTTTTTAATTTGTTTTAGAGCTTTTGAGGTTATAAATTCGAGGAAATTAAAGTCGGAAAATGTGAAAATAATATACTATTTACAGAAAATGGAAGAGGGATGATGCGAAGGTTGAAGAAACTGATCAAATCAAACACCAACTCTAAATTGTAGATTTGGATTCACGCATTTGACTGATGGAATTAAATAAGCAGGAATGAGCCTGGCTGCTTAGAAATTCAGTCATAATAGTACTGTTCGACAAGTCAAAGCTGATATTCGTAATTAATTCCCCCAAAAAAATATCTCTCACCGTCAACATTCAATTCCTTCGCTAATTCTACTTCTCTCCTCATGTTAATTAGATACTTCCTTCTGTGCTGAATATAAATTCTTATTTTTTTAGACGTATTAGCCTCCATTTATATGTAATTTTGCTCAACAAAAACAGGATTTCTACTTAGTAAGGGAGTATTAAGGTCAAGGTAATGATTCTTTGTTGGACTAAACTGTGGTTGCACCGTCTCAATTACATCATCTTCAGCAGTAGCAGAACCTAGGCCTTAGAGTAGTGGGAACAACTTTTTTATTTTCAAGCAAATGATAACAGACTTGCTAGTATAAATCATTTGAGTGAGTTCAAATCTTAAAGATCAATGGATACATAATAAAAATTTAATAGTTATTTAAATACAACGTAAACATTTCAGTGGGGCAAATGCCCACCCTGAGGATCAGTGGATCTTCCACCGATCGTCAGAATTGTGTAACCAAACCAATATATAGCCTTCCATTATGTGGGTGTTTGGGATTTCATTAGGTAAGTGGTTTTACGTAAGCTGGATAAATATGTGAGAGGAGTTTTATCTCGATTTGTGTGTAACATGATTTAAATGTGTAAGTATGAGGTGATTGGCAACACTTATACGCTCCCCAAACGTATGTTTAATAGTATTTTTCGGTAAAACGAGATAATTTCATTTACATATTGTAGCCTCGTAAAAGTACTTCTCTATTGTATTCTCACACGGGTTTATTAACTAAACAAATCAAATCGGACCCTGCATCGGTTGTGGTCAAACCTATGGATCCGATCCACTTCTGCCAAACTGGCTTACGTTTATAGCAATCGCGCATCACATGGATTCATAATAGTCAAACCCTGCATCCGCCGCCATCTTTGCTCTCTGAAGTTAATTAGAGATTTGTTCGTCAATGGTACTTTGCCTATTCTTTTAAATGATTTCTCCTTTTGCTAAACTAACCCATGCTTCCTTTCAATATTCTTACCCAATTTAAATTACTTGGAGGGCGATTAATATTTATTTATTATTTTTATCTATATAATTAATGTTTTGATTTGATTTATTGTATTTTTCACCATCCTCCATAACCTCATTTAATATATCCAAAATGTGAAAAAATTATATTAAAATTAATTTAATGAGTTAACTAACATTTTCTTATTTTTGTTAAAAATTATTAGTTGAAGTCAATCATGTAATATATATCACACGTACGTGGTATATGTATTTATGCAAATTATATAAATCCTATTGATTTCCTTTAATAAGATATTATATACTATATAATACGAGTATTAATGTACGCATTGGCCAACGATGATACAGGAATTAATGTCTACAAAATTTCCAATATCACCTCTCATGGATATGCATGTATTATAATTAAGATCGATGAGTTCGCTTTTCTCTTACCTTTTTGGTAAAATTATACTCATATCTTCTTAGAGTATTATCAAGTCATTTAACAGAGAAAAAATCGGCCGATCAAAACAAGTTCATTAACAAAAAAAAATTCATACAACTGGACTAACATATATTAGTTGTAATTGAAGGAGCTTTAGTCACAGTTGAGTCCGTGTGAATGCAAAAAAATGTTTATGTGAGAGTTACTATCAATTAGTTTAACAATGTTGTAATATAATTTATGTAGATAGCCATGTAAAAATCATGTAAATACATTCTTAAGTTTCACATGAATATTAAGATATAAAAATAGATAACTCACTACTAGAAAATGCCATTTAGTGACCGAAAAATCCATCGCTAAATGGCTATTTTCTATTAAAAAATTTCTACTTAGCGACAAAAAATATTAACGACCCTTATTTTAGTGACGAAAAATAGCCATATGTCGTTAAATGATATTTTTCTGGTAGTGACTATTACCAAATTAATCATTGTTAAATTAATAAATCATGAACAAACACTCTTATTATCGTTCCACATTTTGAAAAATTGCAGTTGAAATTAATACTAGACAAGCAATAGATGACCGCTGAAAGCCGCCACTTGTGAATATTTTAGTTATCTTCAACTGAATGGTTGGTTGACTTTTTTTTATTTTTTGCAAAATTATTGGCTGCACCTCGCAATCACTCTTTCTTACGCTGAGCAGGGGCAGGACTTACCCATAAAAATATATATATATATATATTTCAAACTTGATCGTGGAAAAATGTTTGCTATCGAAATTTTATAAAGCTAAGGTTGGCCATAAAAAATTAAAAATGAATTTGCGTGCTTTAGACATTTAAATATTAATGACAACTTGTAATAATGGTTCAATGTTTTTAATCACACGTAAAAGCTAAGGTTGGAGTAAAGAAAGTGTGAAGTCAACCTACAACAGCCTTAACTTAAACCAAGTTGCCCGATACTAAACAAATTATTCATATTTTTATGCTTAAATTTCTATCTTAAAATATAATGGTTATATTGTGTTTGTTTGGGAATCACTTCCTTCCAACGGACATGTAAATCAAGATAAGAAGCATCTCAAAATCTGTTAAAAGTATCTTAAAATTAGTAAAAGTATATTAAAATCTGTAAAATATCTTAAAATTCGTAAATTCCTTTCTTTCAACGGAATTTTTAAACACACAATCGGTGAGTTTTGAATTACAGCAATAGCTTGACCTCAAGTTGGCAATCGGTGAGTTGGATTCATCCATTTGACACAATTTATTTAAGTATTAAGGTATAATTTTAGTAATGAAACTTGTTGTTAAAATTATTTGTTCCAATCATATTTTGAATGGTGGAAGAGTAAATTGTATCTTTTTTTAAATAGAGTAGTTTTAACAATTCTATTAAATTAACTCAATAGCTAACTAGTAAAGAGACGGGTGTCTAAGTTAATTTAATAAAATGCTTTAAATTGCTCATTTCTAGAAAAAATTGACTCCACTTTTATATCTTTTAAAATTTAATTGCTCCGAAAGATCATAAAAAACCTTAATAAAAATTGAAAATGTACCATTAGGTCATAAATAACTCAATCAATGAACAAAATGTTTTAAAAGCTAATAAATTACTATCAGCTCTCAATAGCTGGTCCAGTTATTATTAGTTGCTGATCAGATTGTTAAGGACAACCAGATCAACTACTGCTAAAATTTGATAGTAATTTTACCAGTCTTTAGAAATTTTTGTTCAATATTTCCTCTATTTAGAATCTGATGGTAAATTTTTAAAATTTCACCTTCACTTTGAGGTTTAGACTATTCAGAAACCCAGCAAGGTTGGGAGCATCAGCCACCTTTTGTAAATCAAACATCATATATATATATATATATTGTTAGTCCAAGTGCATATTAATTTTTAAATAACAAAAGTATGTATCAAAAGTATAAAAAAATATTTGATGTCGAGATTGTCAAGATTCAAATCCGATTTTTTTTTTAAAGTCAAATATTTTGACTCATTAGTTTGATTTGAATACTTCTACTTTTTTTTTCATGTACTTGGAATAACTTTTGGATAATAATTTTTTCCACTAATATTTTGACTCATTAGTTATCTTTCATTGTTCGTTTGAACTGAAACAAGTCATGCTGGTTACCAGTGAAATAGCGAAACATTTTATGCCAAACCCAAAATTTAATTGGAATTTGGAATGATACTTCCGTTTGATCTTTAATAGGGATGTTAAATAACCTCCTTAATATTATATATTCTAAAATAGATATATAGACACACATTAATTTATAAGTCAAACAAATTATTTTTTAATAAAAAATCAAATAGAAACTTGTATTAAGGATCAACAGCGGTATATAATAAGTGAGATTGTCATGTGTAATTTCATCGGAAAAATGGAAGGTAAAACACCAAATTCTAGCACTCCTCATGTCAAATCTTATTCCACTAATGTTCTTTTTAAGCTATTTTCTAAAATTTAAGTTTTGTTTCAGAATCCGTAAAAGTTATTCTCAAAAAGACTTCCAAAACAGCAAGTGATGTTTCAAATTAATGTCTTTTTTAAAGTATGACTTTGATCATCTGAAAATTTTATCAAGTTATTTCATTTCACAACTAAGTGGGTTATGCCTCATGTTACAGCTGTTACTCAAGATACAACTCTATTACCTTAACTCTCAGTAGAGCAAACGCCTGAACACCAAGATTCGACTATGACTTAGATCCTTAATTAAACCTCATAATTGCTGCCACACATTGACCAAGACCTTTACTATCAAAAAGTGCTTATTGAGATTACTTAGTATGATTTGTAGCCCCAATCTTATGTATTGAGACAGCGACCCTTTATTCAGAAGTTAAAATTGAGGGGGTCAAGCACCAAAATAAAATCAAAATAATGCCAACTCGTTAATGAGGATGGCAATGGAGACTCTATAAAAAAGGACAGGACCGGAGAGGCTGTTCAAAAACATCTAATATTTTAAAATTCAAAAAAAGTTCTAATTTTTCTTGTACAAAACAAAGTTATAATTTTCAAAGTCTTATAAAAACATCTTGAAATTTAGTCCTTACATGTTTCGTATTTGGTACATAGAAAACAATAGAATGAAAAATGTCCGCTGTATTATTGAATAAAAATACAACTCACGAAAAATATAACTTTTTTACAAAATATGTATTATAATAATTTTCTCATATCTTAATTTTTCCTATTACATTAAACCAGACGTGCAACCAATTCTTAGTCAAACCGATGAGCCCGCGATATGGTTCTTTCATTAGTGTTTGATTTTTTTTGGATAAACATTTCTTCTAACTATTTGAGTTACTACTTGAAACTGGCTTCGAATAATTGAAAGCTCATGAACGTCTTATCCGCTTAAGCTATTTTGAACATATTTTTGGTCCCACATCTTTAACATATATTTACCATATGAGCCATATTATTGAATTAGATAGACAAAATATGGGACTTTTTTCAAATTCTTTGAATGTTTACATATAGAAAATGCATTTTTGTCTATTTAAATATTTTATTATTTTTAAATGCATATTAAGTATAGATAAGCAAAAGTCATAGGTGAAAAACATAGATTAAAATTAAAAAAATTAAAAAACGACTAGTTAAACCAATTCAAGTTGGATCGATTCCTCTTTCTTGATTTTCATATCGCATGTGCTCATTAGGAAAATCGTTGGGAGAATGATTTCACATAATTAGAGGTAAGTGTGTGTGTTTAGAAAGTGATTCACAATCACAGGTAAGTGTGTGTGTTTAGAAAGTGATTCACAATCACGTTGTACACAAGTCGAGACAAAACCCCTTTCATATACTTATCTCGAAATCTGTAAAATTATTCTCTCAACGAATTCTCAAACACGTATAGTATGCGAGAAAAGTATTGTCTCGACTTAGACATGTGATCTGCTCTTAGTTGAATTGGCAGGTTTTTTTAATATTTTCTTTTATTGTTGTTTGTGTTCTTACGCAGAATATCACTTATAATTGGTTATTACTAAGTTACTATTTGAAGCAGGTTACGAATTATTAAAGTTTTACGCACATATTGCACTCTTAGGCTATTTTGCCCATGTTCTCAACCATATCTTTATCTTATTTTGTAAAGCAGCCATATTATTGAATTAGATAGATACGATAAGAAATTTTTTTTACAATTTTAAAATATTCATTCTAATAAAATATAAAAATATATTCGGTTTTTTATTTTTTATTTTTTCCACGTATTGGTACAATGAGTTGGTACGAAGTATGATGCCCATGTGCGATTAATATAAATGTAATTAAAAATAAATTTGAAGATACATACTTATATTTATTGTAGATACACTGTTCAAATCACTGTAAAATATTCAATATAAATTTATATTTTAGTGAGATTTGAATTTTGGGTGCAAGCTGATTCTTTTTGAATGAGTTTATTTTTTACTCCCAAAAAGAACAATAAAAGGGCAAAACCGAGAAGAGAAGGTTATCCAGATGCCAGTTTGTGACCATATATCCTCTTGGCCTATCCCCGCCTTCCGACCCATTGGGGGCTGCCTTTTGCCTTCCGCCACTCACTTTTGTCACTTGCGTTGTCCCTCCTCCTCCCTCCTTCCCACTTTTTTTTTATAATTAATTCCATTCCTTTTCTTCTCTCGGATTTCGACAGTAAAATATAGAACATCGCCTTCCCCCAGTTGATGAATAGTCAGCTTTCTGATTCGATGTTTCCCGCATGAAATTTCCCTTACTCCCTCCTTCTCTCCCTCTATATATTGAAATTCGTTTCTCTCAGACTCACACCAACCCTCACTCATACAGAGGACAAAAAAGATGAGTTCTTTGAATCTTGGGACTTGGGCTCGCCCCAGTTCTACGTTCACCCAAGCCGGCAGATCCAGATCCCCAACTTTTCATCTCTTCAATGGTCTCAGAAACTTGCCCATTACCTTCGTCCATTCAAAGCCGCCAACCCATGGCGTCTCTTCCTCTTCTCTCTCTTTTCCCGTCGCTGCGGTGCTCACCAAGGAAAACGCCGTCAAGGTTTCCGAGGAGGAGAAGTCCGGTTTCAATTTCAACGCCTACATGCTCGAGAAGGCCAATAAAGTGAACCAAGCCTTGGATGAAGCTATTGCCCTAAGAGAACCCGAGAAGATTCACGAGGCCATGCGGTACTCGCTTCTCGCTGGCGGCAAGCGGGTGCGCCCAATGCTCTGTATCGCCGCGTGCGAACTCGTCGGCGGCCACGAATCAGTGGCCATGCCCTCGGCTTGCGCCGTCGAGATGATTCATACTATGTCGCTGATTCACGACGATTTGCCCTGTATGGATAACGACGATCTGCGGCGGGGAAAACCTACGAACCACAAGGTCTACGGTGAGGACGTCGCGGTCTTGGCGGGTGACGCTCTTCTGTCTTTTGCTTTCGAGTACATCGCCGTGGCCACAGTGGGGGTGACGCCGGCGAGGGTAGTTCGCGCCATCGG
>JANTPZ010094763.1:0-18324 GCA_025593235.1 Vachellia pachyceras | reverse complement strand
GTATTTTAACATTTTCTTGCTCCACTGCCTTTCGTTTACTCTGGTTCGTGACTTTGTGCTTTAAGCATCTTTTGTTCAACTTTTTTACTGATAGCCACCCAAGTGTTCTGTGTGCTTATTATTATTATTGCTATATATTTGTTCCTTCTATCTGTCTGTTAGTGGCCTTATATTTTCATTGACTGCCTTGTTACGATTTATATTTTCAGTTTTAGTTATTTTACCTTTTAAAATGATATAATTCTTGATTTGTGGGATTTGGTCTGATTTGCTGATCTTCTCTGTGGCGAGCATTCCCAACACTCCACATATATAAGCTTTAGTGCTTTATATGTTAAATAATAATAATAAAAGAAGTGAACTAAAGAGCGTTGTTTTTCATATTTTTCTATATCTAAATAACTATTCCCATGTAAACAAGGTAATATGCCATCTGCAATTTATATATTTGATGATTTTACTCTAAGATTTTAACCACATTTACCACATGGCTTAGTGTAATATCCTAAATTTCGTAAACAGAAATAAATGCCAAACCGATTAATTACGAAATGATTTGAGCCCCATAAATAAGAAAAATAGAAAGGAAAATGCCTATAGACAAGAAAGGATGATTGACTAAATCCCTAGTCTTGTGAATTCTAAGTAAAAATGACTAAAGGGCAAAATGCTCATTTGGTACAGATGACAAGGGTAAAATGGTCATTTTGATTAAAAAGGCTCAGGGCACAAAATGTCATCAAATAATAAGGACATTTTGTTAATTTGGTCAAAAGTTAACAAAAAGTCAAGGTTGACCAAAAATGTCAAAGTCAACCAAGGGTAAGGTTGGAATTAAGAAAAAGTAGAAAAAGTGATGGCATTTTGGTAATTATAAGAAAACTAAGAAAGGAAGTGCATTTTCGTAATTATGGACAAAGTAATGCAATGGCATTTTTGTAATTAAGGGTTTTTAGAGGACTGGAAGACAGAGATGTAATTATTTGAGGTAGCAGGAATCCTCAAATGCCGGAGACCCGAACTGGGAAAAGTTTAGTTGGATCATAAAGTATTTAATAAAATTATTACCCGGTATCCGGTGCGGGCAGTTTCAAAGTACGAAGAACAACAGTGCCTGAAAGCCCTGAAAAAGTATTTTCTTAGAAAATTAATTACAGAAAATCCGGAAAGAATTTGGAGGAACGGAAAAGGGCTAGAGTATCAGGGAAAAATATAGAATTTTTCCATGCCCTTAAGTCAAATTGGCCGCTGGATGCACATTTTTCAGTGTTGCACGCAAATCGAGGAATCCTGATGAGTTACAAGGGGAACCCGAAGATGCTATGGGCTAGGACATGAAACCACCTAGGCAAGGAGGCCTAGGGAATGGTGCCACATGAGAGAGAAAGTCTCCAGAAAAGTAAAAAGATAATTACCCGTATACAGGGAACTTTACGGAAATGCGTGCCACCGGATCAAGTAACTGGACAGGATGAATCTAGTCAGCCCAACTAAGTCATTAATGTGGTAGTTGAGAGTAATTATAACACCTTTTTCACCCTCCACATTAAAGTGGCAAGTGGCACAATCTTAGCCATTAAAGGATGAAACTTGGTGACAAAGAAACAATCCTAGCCATTCAATTTTTCAAGAGCACTTTTAAGACAACATTTCCTCTTCTTTCCTCTCATTTTGGACGCCACTTTCTCCCTCCTCCAAGGTCTGAAATTTCACCATTTTTGGGAGCACAAGAAGAGGAAAGAAAGCTTCACACAACCTAAGGTACTCATCCAAACAACAAACTCTATATATTTCTACTCCTTGCAACTCCCTCTTCAATTCCATCGGTTTGTTTTTTTGAATAAACCTTTCATTTGAGAGATGGAAGGTTAGGGTTTTCAAAGGTGAAAATGAAAAGGAGAAGGTTTTAGAGGGATCAAGAGGTTGCAAGTTCTTCCTTGAGTAGTAAAGAGTAGTTTAACTTGTGTTGTTGGTTGTTTTGGTTATTGTAAAAATTATGAGAAGCTCAAAAATATGGGGAGGTGCTGCCCAAATTTCGTTTGGCCTAGGGAGAGTTGAGTTTGTGTTATATATTGCATTAAAAATGGATTGGGAGCAAGAATACACATGTATACGTAAAGAAAGTTTAAAAACTCCTAAACCACTATTTGTTGTTCTGTTTCGGCAGCAAGGAAAAGTACTAGGGGGAGTGTGATTTTGATGAGTTTGATGCTTCCATTGGCTTTAGAAGGCCAAATTGTGTAGGATAAAAGTGAAAAATGGATTTGGGAAGAATTAGAGATCATAAAGTCAAGTTACAAAACCTTAAGATGCATTTATAAGAGCAAGAGGGCTAAGTTACGTTTTTATGCATTTTGTGTCTAGTTGGTGGCTTGTGAATGATGATCATATTCTTGAATGATGTTTAGGAGATTGAGAAACTAAAGAGACCATTGGGAAAGGCCATCAAAAGAGGCGTAAATCCTCAAGAAAAGCTAAAGACACAAGGTAGCAAGACTACTAACTCTTCTAAACTATTTTATGAACTTGTTGTGAATGATGCATTAATCTATGATGTATGAACTTGTTGTTGTGTATGATATGTGATCTTGATAGCTATGGCCATATGCATGATAATGAAATTTTTGAATATGTCACATGTACCTTGATCATACACACATTTTGAAAAGTATTACATGCACATTCACAAGTTTTGTTAGTTAGTTTTGCTATTGGGATTTTCAAAAATCTCATTATTTCACAACTAACCATGTAGGGGAAAGCTCAAGCAAGGGTAAGAATGAGGTTATTGATGGATGAAGATGATGTGTTTTCTTGAGTGGATTTGGTGTAAATATTATGATTGATAAGCTTTACCTACAAGTGGTTGTAGTTTGTAATCCATAAACCTCCACATGAAGAAGTAAGTGGATATGTGATGATGCATGCATGAAAATGGGCTAGGTAAGCTAAAGAATGAAAACGAGTAAACATGCATGATAAAAGGATTGATTATGAACCACAATGAGGTTTTGGTAATTTTTAAGAAAAGTGAGATTTCAAAATCAATGGGTTCCAAAGGCCCTGAAAAACTGACCTGTTTCAGACGTCAAGGAAAAATAGCAAACGAGCACCAATTGAGCTGATACTTTCCAGTTAAATACTACACATCCTAAGATTTAAATTGATATAAAGTTTGTGAAATTTGGACGTGTACATTAAGAGATATGATTTTCCAAAGTTAAGGGAAAAACTGGAAAAACAGACAGTGACCATTTGGACATTGCTACGGTTTTGGAATAAACTGATTCAAATGGGCAAGGATTGAAACAAATGAGTATTTTTACCCTATAGATCACTTAATAAGCTAAATTTATAAATTGGAATCACTCCATTTCGAGTTTTATAGAATTAATTATGAATTTTTAAAGTTGGGCCAGAAATATGGAAAATGGGCCAATGAACAGTAACAACTTTTTTGAAATTTTCAAGTTCACTAAAAAGGCCAAATTGAGTTATCTAATGCCCAAGAGTGGTTCATAACTGATCAAATAAGATGATATAGGGGGGAAATAGGAGGGTTACACTCAGCTTCCATTAAAATTTTACTTTGGAATACCATTGTTTGCTATAAAATTTGCCCACTGTTTTTTTTCAATTTTGTAGGCCTGATACACAACATATATTCGTGGACATAGGACAATCAATGGGTTGATGACAAATCCAAAGATACATTTGTAAGTTTAGAAAGTTTAGATATTAAACATGACATACTTCTATCTTTGTTTACTGACTTGTTACATTTAATTTTGTTAGTTAACGTATAAAAAGAACATTCAAATGCATTTAGCTGCAAGTTCAAAAGAAATGGGCATAGAAGAACAAGAATTGGGGGGAGATGGACAACATAGGGATGCTCATAATTAAGGCGAGGAATACGTTGATGATGATGATGCATTCATTGATGCCCAAGCTTCTCTCCCTTCAGATAAAGTGACTCAGGCATGGATAAATGCAGTTGGTGGGATAAAGAAAGGTCATGTTTATGGACTTGGATCACATTGTACCGTGGTATGCAACTATGGTAGCGGACCATGTCAAATTACTCCTCCTCAACATACTCCTCCTCAACATGCTCCGCCTCAACCTACACCGAATGTAGATTTTGCCGGGATGCCTGGATTTAAAGAAGCTGTTGAAGAAGCTGTCAACTATGCTGTCCACCGTGTAGTAGATAAGAAGATGTCAGAGATGAGCCTTTCTATATGGCACGACATTTTTGGGGCTATCCATCTTTAGGTGAGAGTACCCCAACATCTGATCGACATGTTAGTTCTGCAAATTCTTCTAAAAATTCAGATCTAAATCCCTGAACGATGATTGTATTATTTGGAGCTCTTAACTTTTATCTGTATTTTTCAACTTTAAGACTTTTATCAGACATTAGAATGTGTGCATTGTTACAGATACTATGTATTTGACATTACTATTTAAAACTTTTTTAAGCCAATTGTGTGACCAAACAACATTTGAATATGAAATATTTTTGTAAATGCATAGTGACGAAACGTATAGCTACGGAATATCGCATTTAGTGACGAAACGTATGCCTTTAGCGACGTGACTCTCCAAATTAGCGACGGAAAATTCGTTGCTAATTTGGTTTAAGTCCCTCTCTAATTAGCAAGGGAATTGGTTCCATCGTTAAACCCCTCGCTAATTAGAGAGGGATTTGGAAACGTAATCCGTCGCTAAATTAGTGAGGGAATTAGTTCCGTCGCTAATTTCCTCGCTAATTTAGCAACGGATTACATTTCCATCGCTAATTCGGTCGGAAAATTATCCATCGCTAAATTTAGCGACCCTCTTATTAGCGACGGATTTTTTCCATCGCTAATTTTGATTTTTCCGTCGTTAAATGTGATTTTTCGTCGCTAATTCCGTTGCTAAATATGATTTTTCTAGTAGTGGGAATGATTTGGTGACCACTCAAAAGATTTCCCTTTTAGAGGTTCTCACTGGGAAAACAATCAAAGTTACAAAGTTGGATGGAAGAGAAATAGAAATTTGTGTTACAGATATTATTGTGAGACCAGACATGGAAACTGTGATCCATTGGGAAGGCATGCCCTCCATTACTAAACCAGGCAAAAAGGGAACCTCATAATTAATTTTGATATTATCTTTTCATCTTCACAGCTTACTACTTCGCAAAAATGTGAACCGAAGAAGATTTTTGATGAAGTTCATGATAATTAATTAGTTCAAGGGTTAATACAATGTTTCATCTTGCTCTCATTTCAATGACCCTTAAATGTAATGAAACAAGATTGAATTCTATGTATTTGGGAGAAGTAATTAACCACTTGAAATGTGAACAAACATATCAACCCTCCACTTGTTCTCCATATGTCTTGAATTGCACTTTCACATGGATCCCTTACAAAGTACAAACGATCCCATAATCGGCATGAGCATAAGAATATTGAACCAAAAGTCTCAAAGATTTATGGTAAAGTTTGGCCCACAAAAAAAAAAAGATTTATGGTGCAGAAGAAATTATAAAGGTTCAAAAAAAACCTCAAGAAATTATGCAATATATATATATATATATATATATATATAAAGCACGTCTAGTACAACCACTTCTGTACCCACGGCTTATTCCTATCATCCTTCGTTAGGAAAGCTTTTACTTATTCCGGTCAAAAAGCTGTTCCTTCTTCCTTCTCTCCCGCTGTCAAAGAAATGAAAAGAAAAGTTTTTTTCCGTTTTTTGGTATGAAAAGCCCTATTATTTGTTACAAGACACTTTCTGAAATTTATTTTTACCCTTTTTACAAGAAATTTTGATAATTTCAATTAGTATTAAATATTTTTCTACATATAACCATGTTTAATAAGGGGACACAATTTGTGTGTACTAGAGATAGCTAAACTATGATCACAGTAGATAATAAGTATGAAATATTGTTGTCTCGTACACAAAATTTAAACCAAAATAGAGATCAGATCACCAAACAAATGCCTCTTAAATCACAACTCAAGTAGATTGTAGCTCACATGATTTATGCCAAAAATAGGGAATGTAAGAGAATCCAATCAACAATCCCACCGTTCATATTGAAGATATGTACGTCTTGAACCGTCCCCCCAAATTTAAGGTCAATCGAACTAGAAATCACCGTCTAATTGTTGACTTGATCAAAATCACTCAGATTAAACCGCAACAGACTTGAACCTTCGTTCACATAAATTCTAGGAAACCTAGAGGACTTTAATAGATTATTCGACTATTCAATACGAATTTCAATGTGTATAGAAACTCATAAAAATTTCAACTAGACCCAATAAGAGATCAACTTTTGATCGTACCTTAGATCCAAACTATTCAGGCTGAAAAACAAAACTCATATTTACAAAGAGCAAAATCTTACTTTCCCTTTTCTCTGATGCTAAATTCACTAGCCCTTTCTGGGGCTTTTAAAACTTTCCCTTTAAGTAATTGAGCTTTCACACAAGAGTGAACCTAATGACCCAATGGTCATGACAATTTTAATGTTTTTAAATGTTTTTGTTACTATGTGTGAATTAGTTTGAAGTGTCTTATAAAAAGGATAGAAAGAAGTACAACCCAATTCATGATCAATTTATAGAGATTAGGTAAGATAAATAGGAATAATTTTCCCACCACAGAAACTCCAACAATTTAATTTTGCTCATTTGAATTCGAAATGTATCTGTAAAAGCATCACTCTTCCTCAATTTGAATTGTTTTTCCCAATTATTATTCACTCTTTGAAATTCTAATTCAAAATTTCTTGCCAGCTTTTGCTCATAAAATTTAGCAACATGTATTATTATTATTATTATTATTATTATTATTATTATTATTATTATTCCGTGAGGCTAGATTTTCCAGTACCACCTACCATAATAACGACTTGTTATTGGCCAACCTGGCTCTATTACCATCTCTACTGCAAACCGAACTAGTCATTGAATTAGTACAGAGCAATGGTTAAGAGTTGGTGATGGAAATAAGGTCAAATCAATCATGATCTACAATAATATAATTTGAGATTAATGTCTAAATTTATAACTAAAATTTTCACTTAAAAACTATGTTGTCCATACAATTTTTTAGTTCAAAAATATCTATACATAACCATGAAAAAGTTATACTTAAATAAAAATGCACTAATTCAAAAGTAAAGGGAACATTTATGTATAAATCACACATAATCATTGAACAAAACAAAGTTACTAAAGTATAAATTTGACATATTGCTCTTTCGAACTAAAAAAATGATGTCATTTTAAGCTCAACAAGAGAAAGTAGTTGAATCCAATCCGTTTGACTTGTCCAACAATTGACTGGTCAACTGAGGTTAATTTCAGATGAACATAGTTTATTCCAAAACAGAAGAATAGTAATATTTTTTAAAAAAAAAAGTACCAAGCACATACTCTATTATCAATTTTCATAAGTGATCCTACTATTTATCTGTAATTTATTTGTAAACAGTAAAAAATATGACTAAGAATCAATTACTTATTGATAATATAAATAATTGAATAATGTAAATAATTGTTGTTTTCTTATTTGCATTTAAAGAAAGTAATGAAGCAAAGCCTGGTGAGTCATGCATGAGGGGATAGAGATGAACAAATGAATTTCCCCTCCGCGTTTCCTTTGCTCATCTGCCAATTGCCTCCCAATCCAAGCTCTTCTTGAGCTTTTACCGTGGGCTATTACTGTGACCCGCTACCGCGGGCGCCACCCTCCACCTCTTCCTCCACGACTGCCTCAATGACTGCCCAACGGTTGTGATTGAGCATGACGCCGACATCAACCTCTCCCTCCTTCTGTTTTTTCTTTTAAATTAACCTGTGTAACTTGTCAAACCTAGTGACTCATATGGGTTGCGACCGATTCGCAATGATTCATGCTAGGTTGTTCTGGTTTGTTTCCCCACTGGTTTAGGGGCTGAACAAGAATATTTTGAACCTAGTGACTCATATGTGACCTATTTACGGTTTTCAGTTTGAACCGATCCATTCGGTTTTTTTAACCTTGTTTTGGATACTAATTTTATAAATATTTTATAAATATAATTAGATAGATAGATAGGGATGGATCATATATGTATATGCTCATAATTAAGTGATTCAATAATTTATTGTGATTAATTTAAAAAAATCTAATTTAGTAATTTTTCTTGCCAACATAGTAATTGAACAAATCAAATATAATATGTTGATACGATCTACAAAATCATAATTCACTTCTTCATTTGGGAAATCATATTTTTGCAATGTATCAGACGACTTAATTTTTGTGGTTGATTATAAGATCCCACGAGTCACGATTTATGCCTTTTTTCCTTGGAGCCAAAGCAGTGTATTTAACCTTTATTGTGATCAGATCCATTTTTCATAATTTTGGAAATTTTTTATTGAATTATTGAATTTTAAAATTTTGAAATATATAATAAATCTTATCTCGGCTGACGAACATTAAATTAAATCTTATCAATATTACAAAAAAATTAAATCTTATAAAAAGTTTAATGTTTAAACATATCAAAGCCATAAATGTTTTATTTAAAATTTATTAATAATGATTTATGAAGATTTAAAATTTAAATTTCAGGGACGTGATCTTTTAAAATATGATTCCCGTTTAATATTGACTGATTTAGATTAGAAAAAGATTAGTTTAAATTCATCATTATTTAATTATTTAAAATTTAATATTTCCCATGTCTATCAGTCTATATGTATAGTAATTGGTTTTGGCAATATATATATATATATATATATTAATTGGATTTGTTGACTCGCTCAAAGACGGAAGTTTTGAAACACTCTTTCGCTCTGCTTTAAGGTTCGGGTACTGAAATTTGAAATTTCTCTCTCTTTGCCATGGCAGACGAGGTGCGCGAGATTTTCAACAAGTTTGACAAGAACGGCGACGGCAAGATCTCCTCCGGCGAGCTGAAGGAGATGCTTCAGACTTTGGGCACCGAAACGACGTCGGAGGAGGTCAACCATATGATGAGCGTGATGGACAAGAACGGCGACGGGTTCATTGACCTGAACGAGTTCGCCGAGTTCCATTGTGCCGGAGCTAAATACGGCGGTGATACCGACAAGGATCTACGGGAGGCTTTCGATCTGTACGACCTGGACAAGAACGGTGTGATATCAGCGACGGAGTTGCAGTCGGTGATGAGGAAGTTGGGCGAGAAGTGTTCCCTGAGTGACTGCCGGAGGATGATCAGTGCCGTGGACGGCGACGGCGACGGCGACGGCAACGTGAACTTTGAGGAGTTCAAGAAGATGATGGCTCGCTCTTAGAGTCACATTGAATGAAATTCTAACGTGTTAGGTAGAGGTAATTGTCCGGGTTTAGAGTCCGTACAATTTCTGATCAACCCCTAGATGCAGGTTTTTACAGTCGTTTCAGGATTATATCTATTAATTTTGTTATAAAAAATTAGGGTTTAATTCCCTGTAGTTGTAGTTAATTTTTAATCAAGTCTGTGATTTAGTAATTTTCTTCTTTGTTATTGAGTTTTTATAGTCTCTTCAATTATAAATACGAGTTTTTTATACTCATATTCATTCAGTTCCATTTACTTGGTGGGGAGAGGATGATTTTTTTTATTTCTGTTAACATTTTTCACATAGTAGACTTTAATTTGTTCTTACATGTATAACATATATTAAATGGAAGATAAAATTAGAAATTTATTGTATTTTAAGGTAAAATTAATGAAGTTTAAGATTTAGATATGACTAGTTTATTATTAATTCCTTATGAATAACTAATTACCTGACTTTTAGTCAACATTCACATCGATTAATCTTAAATTGATTAAGCTCTAGAATGGGAGATTGAGCTCGGCTTGTGTTGTCACATGCGGTGGAGGTTGACGGTGCTTGTGGGTCATGTGCAACTCATAACATCGTCGGACTCCGGTTATCGACTGTTCGGCATCGTCTGTAGCGGTTGGTGGTGGTGGTGACGCCAATGGAGCACCGTCTTCGTCTCTCTTTCATGTTCATTGTGCCTCATCGTTTGTCTCTCCCTCGTCCTCGCTGACCCTGTTCTCTCTCACCCTCATTTTGTTTCTCTCACTCTCAAGCGTTCGAAGAACGCGGGAACATGTCCCTGCTCTGATACCATATTTGAGAGTAAGCTCTCATGTTGTGTGTTTTATTGAGAGAAAGAGGACATTATATAGGTGTTGAGAGCTCAATCAGGGGAGTAAAATCAACAATTACAATCAAGTGATTGATGGGGAATTATTCTTTACTAATCCCAGGCAACAATTCAGGAAATAAATAAGTAAAAAGATCAAATTTGATTTCTAACACCATACTAGGAGCTTCATTGTCCAAGATTCCATTCGCACTTCCATGATGTTCAATGGCCCTCTTCCAAGTGAGTAATTCTTGAGTTTCTTACTCCTCTTCTTGTCTCCTCTCAATTTCCTTACTCATCTTCCTTTTTCCTCCACTTTCCTTCCGTTCTTCCTCTTCCTCTCTCCATTTTCGTTTTCTCTCTCCCTTTTCTAGTTTTGGTCGAAAATATGGAGGCCTTGGGAAGACTTGGGAGCTTTTATAAAAATATTAACTCTATAGGTAAGTGGTTTGAAATCCACCTTCATAAATAATAATTTAATGAGGATTTTTACCACATGGGTAGAAAACTCTTCTTGCTTTAAGGCTTCTAACTAGATCATGCCATTTGGAAGAGCCTTCAACTATATTGCACCACTTGGAAGACTTCCATAAGTTTCTAGTCACTTTTGATTTTTGATGCTTTCAGAAATGCCCTTTAGGCATTTTCCAATGCAAACCATTTTTTTGCAATTTGTTGTATATTTACCTTTTCATTTCACTAAACTATTCCTCACTTAGACCTGAAACCAATTTTATTATTTGAGGCCTCTTAGTATTTTTAATAATAATATTTGACTAATAATTCTCAATTCAACCAAATATTAAATACATATTGAAAATTCATTGTGAAGTAATTTTCTACTTTTTGTACCTCAATTATGCCTTAAATATAGCTTGGGAGATTATTCTCTTCATTTTAATGTTTCTGAGGCAATTTCCGATATTCTAGCAAAATCTCTAAAATTGCTAGGTCACCTTAACTTCTTAAAAATTACACTTTTGACTATACTCAAGGTGGCAGATACATAATATGACCTTTGAATTTTTACTATTTTATCTGATCCTTGGCTAACATTACTTTCTCCTTTAACCTTTATTATGGAGAGTCAAATGCTACATAGTCCCTAAGAATCATTTTATTTGGCAAGACTCTTCTTGAGACTATTGTTTAACTAGGCTTGGTAGCATATATCATTCTGGTTCATCCTTGAGCTTCTAGGCCCAAAATTAGGATATGACACCCAACGAGGATTTTGAACATTTATTATTATGTTATAAGAAACTAGTCCATTTCACTAACTAGACCCAACCCTAATGGGTCAAGCAGAAGCTGAAGATTGGGCCATTCTAGATTGATTTTCCACTTAACTTCATTTCGCTAATATTTTCATTCGTTTCATAACTTAGCTTTAGCTTGGATAACCAATTTGAGTAGATTAAAAATTTAATTAAATTAGTTATTTGTAATTAATATGAATTGATTTTCTTAAAATATTCTTTTTCATCTTAACTACTCTTTGATACAAACTCATAAATGTATGCACTCAATGAGGATGCCTTTTGAAGAATAATGTAAATTTGGGAGATAAAGTATTTTGAAATAATATTTTAGTATCAAACCTAATACCCAACCAGCTTTTGTATAAAAAACTGGAGGTTACATTTTTCTAATTCCAAAATTAGATGTTTTTATCAGTAAATTCACTTCATGCTTCCATGAAAAATAAGGCGCTTCTAAAAGTATTTTATTTTTGCTAAGCTTAGTTGTGAAACACACGTTTCCTTTAACGGGAAGCAATCTTATTTAGTATAATATTGAACACTAAATGTGAGTATATTTCAGGATGTAAATTCACATTAATTTACCTTATTTTGATGAACTAGTCCATTTTGTTAAATCCAAACCATTTTGATAAGGCTTCTAAAATTTATATGCCCCAAAAAGAAAGTTCCTTCAATTCAAGCCTTGTAGCCCAAATAATCATCAATCGTACTTAGAGAACAAAAAAGGGAATTAGACCAGCCAGAAACTAGCCAACCGGTCCTTGGTCTGGTCAGCCAGTTGAATAGGAGATCGGTTGGCCTGGTCAATCGGTTAAATTAGCAGGTTGGGCAGGTTAACTGGTTTGCATTTTTTAAAAAAAAAAGCTAAAAAAGCTGAAAAAATGCAACCAGAGTGGGAAGATATGGTTCATTAATTTTTTTTTTAAAATATGGTAATAAAATTAACATTTAACTAGATGTATTTCCCATGCTTTACACAGTACTTTGCACGGGGCATGTATCTAATTTTGTTAGTAGAGCAATCTAGAGTTTGACGTTCAGAATTCAAAGTCTGAAATCCTATTTAATAAAGTAGCCTTCATGTGCTTTATTTGGAAAATATAGTTTAGAATAGATTATCAGTGATGTTATTTTTTTTCTCCATTCCTTTAAAAAATTGAAATAACCTAGGAATATTGATTTTTTTTGTTATTGAATAGCAGTGTCCAAAAGTAGTCATTATTCCATGCAATTTAATTGAATATAAAATCAAAATTCATGAGCAAAGTGTAAGGTATCTTTGATTTAATTGATTTCATGGGAATACAACAATCTAGATGTATCTCCTGTGAGTTGTACGACGACATGTAGATAATTTTGTTAATAGATAGAATTAATACAGCTTATAGTTATTCATTTAATTACATCTCTCTAAACTCATTGTTATTTATCAAAGAATAGTAAATATGCTATCACAAAAGGAACATTTGTTTACTGATGTCAGAAAAAAATATATTGAAATATTTCTTTATACACCACATTGGTTGTCGTATTGGTTGATTTCTTGTCAAAATTAAGTATAAGAATCTTGATTCCATCTATATATTTCATCCTTGATATGGCAATATACAATTAATCATGAGTGAAGACAGGCCTGGGTAGATATAAACTGACATTGCTCATGGATTGCCCCTGACTTTTTTTTATTGTCATAGCAAATAATAATATGATTGGAAATTGTCTTATTTAATTACTGTTTTCTAATTGATATGGCAATTGTTGCTTCAAAATCCACAAAATTCACAATTATTCTGTTAAGTTCGGATTGGGTATAAACTAAAATGATTTTTCAAAAACAATACACATCATTTTTGGTGTTTTTGGTAATTAATCAATTTCAAACATCAATTGAACTAAATTGCAATGCGATTTTGTCACAGAAAATGATATTGAAAATTCTAGCATTAATTTTGAATAAGGTAATCTTTAATTAACATTATTGTTATTGATCATATATACGTTTCTCACTACCAGAAAAATGCTATTTAGCGACGGAAAATCCGTCACTAAATGGTTATTTTCCATCGCTAAAATGAGGGTTCTAATATTTTCCGTCACTAAATGGAAATTTTTTGATGGAAAATAGCTATTTAGCGATGGATTTTTCCATCACTAAATGATATTTTCCTGCTGTTTCAATGTGCAGTTGTTATATGCTGAAAGATTAATTATTGTTGTTGATTTGATGGCAATTGTTTCAACAATAATTTTTCCATGTTTATATCCAAAACGAACAAAGTTCTCAATAACATGGAATAAATAATGAATGAAACGATGATTTTGCTTTATTGGTAGATGATTTTGCTGAAAGATTAAATGATGATTTTTCTGCATCGTGTCCGCATTATTTGCTGGAATTTAATTTTTGGACAGTCAATCATCTTTTGACAACTCATATTTGGGGCATCATAGATTTTTATTGCCTAAACGATTGTCATAATTTAAAGTTGATTACAATAGGTTCGACTTCCTTCCTTTTATGGCGCCAGAAAGCAAATGCCAAATCAACAATAAAGTCACATTTTTTACAAATGTTTAATTTTGTGCGTCATGCATATGTAACAAATCAATTATCAACGATAATGTAATAATACTACTCTATTTCTGTGGACTTTTCTGCAGATTTTGACTAAAAATCCATAGAAAAATGTTGTGGAAACTTTTTTCTGCGGATTTTAAATACACAGGAAAGAAAATCTGCAAATCAAAAAGAAAAAGCAAATCAATCATCAAATCGTCAATTAAATTATCAAAAAAAACAAAAAAGAAAAAGCAAATCGATCATCAAATCATCAATGATAATGCAATAAATCGTTATTTAGGCGGTGTTGATGGTAACTATTTGTATCACCAATTAAATTAAATGACATTTTGTTATTGGAAGGGAGTTTCTGTTACCAAAACTATTGATGAAAACCCTAGCAGTAAATTATGAATCAATCAACCATGTTTCAATGACGATTTTAGTAACCAATTAAATTAAATGGCCCTGTTTTGTTGCTGAGGGAGTTTTTTTTAATAAAAATGTTATTGACAATGTATTGAATAAATTACGAACATTCCAATCATAATGCCATAAACCATGAATTTAGTGGTGTTTTGGGTTGGGACCTATTTTTTAATTAATTTTTGGTAATTAAATAATTCCACTCACCAAGTGAACTAAATGGCAGGCCGATTTTGTTTTCCTTAATAATGGGGTGAAATTATTTGATTTGTAACATTTTTTTAATCAAAGATGTTTTTCTTTTATTTTTGGTAATTAAAAAATTCTAATCACCACGTAAACTATTTCAATAAAATAAATTGATTTGTCTTCAATAAATTAAATCCATAATAATAAATTAATTCCAATCATATTTTTCATTCCAATTTGCTGTTGTTGCTTAATTGTCACATGATTTTGCTAAAAAGATTATAGATGATGAATTGCATCTATACCAAACAATGAATAGAAATATCTAATTTAAATTTAAAACAAATTGGAACCATTCTAATATTTATTTTCATATCATATAAATATGAACATTCAAAGGTTAACTTTGACCACTTTATTGGAACGATTCAAATATATTAAGAATCTCGAAATATGATGCAAGGGATACAAAATTTGACGGCAAAGTAATAATAAAAAGAACGGCAAATAGAAAATTTTCTACCTGGAAGAATGACATTGAAGGTGGTATGATGATTTGCGGGCGATACAGGCCAATAACAGAAAAGGCAAACAACCTTCAAGTATATCATCCGTTTCCTTATGTAAAGTTGACTGTATGTTGGTTGTAATGAACAATATCACTAGACACCCGGAAGTTTTTTTTTGTCTCAGAAGTACCTGAAAAGTTTTATTTTGTATCAATTTTATTTACCCTGACTTGACGGATCCTTAAGTGAGCCAAACAGTTTGCTGATATAGGTTATTTACGTGGCATCCACCCCTAAACTTCAAAAAATTAAAAAAAATGTTCTTCTTCCATGACCTGAACACCATGTCCACCCATGCCCAACTCACCATTCTCAAGACCTCCCTCTTCTTCTTCGGCGATAGCTTCACTGTCTACGTCTCCCAAAGCCAGCTCGTCTTATTCCACGTCGACATTTATGGGCCCAATGATGAAGATAAGGACGAGCTCATCCTCATGGATCCCACGGCCTATGCATCACCGTTCGCCTGATTCGGGCAAAAGATAGGCTTGTTGCAAAAGCTCATCCTCTGTGTAAATAGGATTTAGTTATCAATCCGTTTGACCTTGTAGCGTAAATGGAAGGAGGAGAGGAAGGGGGAGAAAATTCACATTTGGGCAAAAACATGTACCTGTCTATCTCTTTCTGATTTCAATCCCTTGCCTCCCGTTTCCCCATTGCCATCAATTTGTATTCTTAACTTGTGGCTCATTATTCCTTTAATTTTTCATGTGGGTGACTTTATGTAGAATGTGGCAAAGAGAATAAATGTACAGAAGAGTATAAAACCAAAGAGAAGAACCAAGTATTGAAAGCGATATAAATGTACTTGAGCATGTTGAACCAAGAGCATGGAAGGAGGGTTCGCCATGTTTGAAAGCAGAGAACGAAGAGCGCCTTTTGTTTCACACATGAAGACGCAAAGGCGTTTGACGACGGTCACTTCATCTTCAAGAAGGCCAAAGAGGCCTGGGAATGGGATTTTGAGGAACTCACAGGAGTCGATGGAATTTTCCGTCGTTAATTAAAATATTATGCCTTACTTTTCCAACGCTAAATGTGTTATATTCCGTCGCTAAATGAGAAATTATGTGTATTTAATATCTCTATATTTGATAATTCTATCGTTAAATTCGTCCCTGATTTTATATATAAATCAACTACGCATTTATAAAAATTTGTCCCCTCACCTCAATAAAATAAGAATCATACTATTAAGCCTAACACAAACAACATAAGTCGCCTCACCTCAGTAAAATTTGTATATTAAAAGGAAAAATAAAACATTTTTTTTAATACAGACAAAACATACCCTCTTAATGTAACTAAAAATAGCACAGCATTAAAGGAATGCAACAGAATATCATCTACCATTATTATAAATAGCCATGGTAGCTTCAAAAACTAATCATCAATGACCCTTTTGCGTTTCAGTTCCTCTCAACAAGATCCTCTTCACCAGAATTTCAATTACCCCTTCCTTGTAAGGGGCTCTTAGCACAAGAGATTTCTTAAGCATGATTTCTGCAAGCTTTCTGGCCTCTATCACAAGTGGCTTTGCTCACAGAGACCAACTAAAAGAATACAATAAATATCAGAGTCAATGGTTATGATGCATCCTGTGTTTACAATCTCAGAGTCAATGCTTCTTTCCACTTGCTCTTCTTAGAGAAACTCTGAATAAGAGACCAAAACTTTATGTTTGAAACTTAAGAAAATAAAATTAAAATTCATGCAAACACAAGGGATTTAAAATTATATTAAACCTTCTTTTCATGACCAAATTTGCCTAATTTTAATTTAAGACCTTTCGTTCTTTCACGTTAAATGCAATAACACAATTAAGAGATTATCACTACAAGAAAACATGAAATTACCGATACAATTTTAGATTTACCACGGGACATAACTTCCAATAGAATATGTTCTGTGGCTAAATTTACCATCATAAATTGGGCTACCGACGGAATTTTCATGGGTAATTTACTCATGGAATTTTTTGTTTGTAATTTTGCTATGGAATTTTTTGAAATTCCATCTATAATTTATTTCTTTTTGATGAATAATAATTACACATGTCACCTCCACTGGATACCACCTTATTATCAGCCCGACCATGTGTCAACTTATATAATATTTTGCTACAGAATAAATTATATACATTTATAATTATATACACACACATTTATAAATGTAAATATACATATATGTATGTATACACGCACATATGTACATATATATAATATTATTAGAAACTAAAAATAAATTGAATGATAATTTTAATGTATCTATTTATTATTTTATATGTTTTATTTTATTTTTTATATAATATATTATTGATTGGACAATAATTTTTATATATTTATATAATATTAATTTCGTAATTTTTATTTTTTAAAAATATTGTTTTCAATATAAATTTATTACAAATAAAATAAATATTAAAATGTAGGCATGGAGTTTGCTAAGGAAATTACCGATTGAAAAATTTTTGTTGCTAAAGATACTCGTATCAAAATTAGTAACGGAATTTACCATGAAAATTATTGACGGAAAAATTCCATAACTAAAAATACTTCATATAAAATTGGCAATGAAATTTTTTTGTGATTAATTCTGTTGCTAATATATTAGCAACGGAATCAGCCATAGAAAATTTCCATCAGAAATGGCCCTTGCAAAAATTTTTAACGAATTATTGATGGAATTAGCTACCAAAAAATTTCCATTAGAAAATGACTTACAGATTCATAATCTTGAGATGTCCGATTCCGCATAGTTAGTATCAGATCCCTACACTTATAAGACGCCTCGCTCCCTTGAATTCTTGAACACACACACACACACACACACACACACACACTCACTTACACTTGAAGAGGTAACCTTGAGCTCATATTGGTCATAGTGGGTTGAAAACGGAAATTTAACTCAATGATATATTCAGTTAAGAATTTTAAATAACTAATTTATAGAAATTAAAGAAATTAGTTAAATTATTTTTTTTTTGTAAGAAATGTGTGTTGGCTTCTTAAAATGATCATTTGATCATTTGCATACAAAGCCATTTTTGGTAGAAACTCCTTAATAATCCTTTGGATTAACTTTTGAAACCATGGTGTGGATTCCTCTACAAGCTTCTATA